>JAFFST010048093.1:94281-128343 GCA_022414735.1 Noturus placidus | reverse complement strand
TTTGTTGGGGGGGGGGGGGGGGGGGGCAACTTCACGCAGGTAACACAAGTTTGTTGATATATTTTAGCAGCTCAGTCTGTAAGAAATGGAGACAGCAGACAAGTGTAGAAAAGTGCAGCAGGGTATACGAGCTTTTTTCAGACAGTAAGTAACTAGATACCTAAATAGTAGGTAACCTTAGATTAGTATAGAAGTCATCATACCATGGCTTGGTTTGTTCTCAACAACATCTAAATAACTATTGATATTTGCACACCCACGAAGTAGGCTAGGCTAACGTCACTTCCGGTTATTGACCATTAACGTTATATTCACTTTCATATCCTCCAGCGGAGTTCGTTATGAACCCTCACGTTGTGACAGACTGTTATAAATGTCAGTGACAGTGAGGAAAGTTGCAGAGTATTTCGTTCCTTTACACTACATTTGAGCTAAGGACAACTAAGTAGACCCCCCCCCAAATATCCACACCATGGTTACGCCCTTGTACTCGTGTCACTAGTCACGTCACCAATCAAGTCAAACAAATGACGGGTTATGTCCCAAACTGCACAAGCCTACTACCGTTGTCTACTAAATGATATGACAGTTATAGTTAGTCTACGTTAGTATTAGGCCTGTGGTCAAATCCGCAACATGAATAAGATGGGTACACGCTCATAATGCCGAGACAGAGGGTTCTTCAGTATTTCTTACCCGCTCACAGTTCTCTACAGTCCTGATAGCGGTGTAATCACTTCTCCAGTAACTGATATCGTTGCTTGGCAGACTACACCTGGAGGCATGTAGGCCTAGCTATGTGATTTCGGACGCGACCGCAGTCTCTAGGCAACAGCTGACGCGGTTTCGTATCCGTTTCGTTAAAGCAGTACACCTCTGTCTGAGATACTCAGAGAAACACATAAAAAGCCAAATCAGTTATTTTGACCCGCGTTGATGGAGAAGAGCTGCACTTCCGGTTGTCCCAGAATGAGCTTCCTGGGGCAGTCCTGCTGCCAGAGCCGCGCCGGGACGAGCAGGTGCTTACACAGATGTATGAATGCAGGGTGTGACAAGCGCCGGGACTCCAGGCTCGAGTCCACGGAACGGAAATGTAATATAGCCACTACTTTGTTTTTGTTTACATTCTCAAATAGACGCTCACTCTAATACCGTATTCTTTCTATAGTACCAGTTCATTCTGTACACACCGACTTGTATGATCCCCGCTGAAAAAAAACCCCCAATACAAACCTTCATAAAATTTGGAATAATTTTAATGGTTATAATGGGAATTGTATTGGTTTTAATGGAAACTGTAATGGCCCTTTTGGGTCTCTACTGGTAATTTGGTACCTTCTATTGCTGGCATGTTGTGTCTAGTGGATACCATTAATTGTAATGGTTTTAATGGTTATCTGATGGTTTATATAATGATATTTGTAGTGGGGAAACTATTAGAATATCTGTGATGGTTTTTATTGTGGGGGTTTTCAGCAGGGATGGATGAGCTACATAATCTAGGCTTAATAAGAAACCAATTAAAATAATGTATTGTTATTTAACAAAGAAGAAATAATCGTGGAAGTTTTCTGATGTTTATTTAATGTTTTTAAATTATTTATAGAAGGAGTCTCCAGTGGCTGTACTTTGTAATGGAGAGCCTTCTGGACAGAGGAATTTTGTACCTTCTGTGTGTGTGTGTGTGTGTGTGTGTGTGTGTGAGAGAGAGAGAGAGAGAGAGAGAGAGAGAGAGAGAGAGAGAGATTTGAAATGAACTTAATTAAAGTGAGAGAAATAAGTACATGCTGGTGAAGACATAAGTATTTCTTATAAGAGTATGTCCCAAAATATTTTATTCCTTACTATTTACCCTCCTTAAGAGATTTAACTATTATAGATAAGTGTGTAATTGTTAGAGTCATACATTTTTATTCTGCATGTTTTGTCTTACAAGACCACAGCAACAGGGAGAGACCTGATCCAGTTTCCTCCAGTCCTCTGGAATGTGAAACTCTGAAGAATGTAGGAGGTGAAGGTGGGGTTGTTAGAGGGGGGAAATAGTAATTACGTGGTACTGTTCTGATGTAGGATGGATTTTCCAGAAGGATACAGAAACTCACCTCCAATATCCTTAGATATTGTCTTAGATGCTGTCTTCAGTGACAGTCCTATTTTTGTTCTTTCCCAGCTCATGACAAACCTGTAAGAAGCTATCAAGGACACATTAGATGTCTGGCTCAGGTGTGTTGGGAGGTCGGAGAGAGTGCTGTTCACTTAGCAGTCCCTATTTGTTATACAAGCAGCTCTTAATGCTATGATGTTTAGTTTGAACTATTGTGTAACTACTTGGTAGGTAGGTTGGAACTACACTTAATTACATAGATGATATTTATGTATTGCATTATCCAGTGTATTCATAGTTCCTGTATTGGGCACCATATTATGCGCCTTTTTTTTTTTTTTTTTACACATGTACTTCTGTTCCCCCTAAATTGATGGAGAAGGCTTTGTGGTACATCCACACATCAGAAGCTCAAAGGTTAAGGATCTCTGATGTTGCCTCTCAGAGCAAGCATTGCTCTGCACTTTTCCATCCATCATTTCTTGCACATTCCTCGATAGTCAATTCAGTACTTAATTAAGTGTTAGTAAATAAGTGGTAAAAGGAAAAAACTTGTTGTATATACTTACATACCAAAGCAGACAGACATTTGGCTTTGTGCCATTGGACAGCTTTAATAATTTTATAAGGCATTTTTTAATCTATGCATAATATCAGCGATGCTCTGGTGTTTATAAAGGTCACGAGAATATAGACCAGGACTCTAAGCTCCTACCACCACTGCGTATTCTGGAGAAAATGGCAGACCCTGTAAGCCAGCGCTTCACTTTGAAGAGATACCATAACAGGCCTGAACTATGACAGGTTCATTTTCCATTCAGTGAGCACATGTGTATCCTATATCATGTATATCTGTATGCCTTTTTTCCTGCTCAATTTATTTCCTTAAATTTTTTTGAAGACTATTAGACCTCATTGGAATAGGCATCAAATTCGTGCCTCATATAATTTGAAGAAGAACTTCAGTTTGTAAGTGATTTGTGTAGTATTTAAGTTTTCTTATTAATTGATGTTATTTGCCTTGTATAATGAACCTGCATAGAAAAACGAACCATTAATTGTCCACCAGTAATTGCTGTAAAAATGTGTAATAACAGAATTTTTCACTGAACTCTTCTAGTAACATAACTGAAATAACAAATTCTCTCACTTATTCACTTCCTGCCCACAGGCCATATTTGATAGAACTGAAAGAGTTCTCTCTAATACAGCCTACATCAAATACAGAGTACATTTCTTTTGTAGTCCTCTTCAGGGGCATTAGCTAGGCTGTTAATCATGTGAAGTAGTTTAGCTGTTCTTATGCTCTGCTCATATCATGTTGATGTAACTCGGAACTCATATAGACATTTACACATCTGGTTTTTCTGCTCAGCATGAGAGAATGTTAGTGTTTCAGTTTCAACCCCTTTACAGTTAAATTAAATTAGCTTGTATCCATTTTCCCCCTCACACTAACTGGCTGTGAGCTAGTCTGTGGCAGGATTGAGAGCTGTCAGCCAATACGACACAAGTATTTCCACGTAGTTTCCACGTAGTAAACTCTTTCTGATTGGTCTCGCCTCCGTTCACTGAAAATAAAAAAATTACAACACCGGCATCTTTTACAATCTTTCAGTTATGCAGTGACAAACCGCTTCAAGTGGAGAATTATTAGATGCTAAAGAAAAAATCTTCGGGGCTACAGTCCCAAATGCCCAGACCAGGTTACTTCCCTGGTCCTCTTGAAGGTACAAGTCACCATAAAATCTCATTTAAAATTTTCATAACATGTTTCCATTAGCAATCCTTTAGTAAGATATTATTCCTTAGTGCTGTGACACTGAACTTTTAAACAAAGACAAATATGCAATCACATGTTTCTTTTTTTCTTTTTAAATTAAATAATAAAATTATAATTTATTTTTAAACAGCACCAGCCCATGTCCAAAATCAGGACAAATTCCTTTATATTGGTAAGTATATTGGTAAGTGGTTACAAAATGTTTGACCATATAATTTGACAGAAAAAATTTGAAAATTCATATACAGAGTGTCCCAAAAGTCTCCATACATAGGGGAAATGAACACCTTTTAGCAAAATGTAACTGTATTTACAAAGCATCCTCTACATGATTGCCATGTTTTTGTAAACACACACTGAGTCATCTCTCCCCCTCTTGAACTTGTGTTAACACATCTGGTGTTATGAATGTAATTGCATGTCCATTACAGTCTTGCGACAGTTTCAATACGTTCTTCTTTTGTCAAAGGCATTCTTAAAGCCTACGTGAAAAATATAGAATATAAAATTTTGGAAGACATTTTGTAAAAAAAAAAAATATTTCCCCTATGTATTTCCCCTATGAGATTTAGGGACACCCTGTATTTATATGATCTAAGGGTTGCTATTATGTGTTACTTTCCTACACAGTGGTGTGATTGGCTCTAAGAACATGGACAATATTGACATCCCAGAGAAAAACTTCATCCCACTGACAGTGAGGCGTACCGTCTTGCCTCCCGACACTCCCACAGCCCAGTATGTGAGCAGTGGATATTTGTACAGTACATGGATGTAATGGAATATTACATAATCTTTAAATACAAAGCTGTTTTAACTATCATGGCTCCAACACAGCATTATAATAATAATAAGTATTCGCTTATATTGATATAGCATTTTTTATAGGCACTCAAGGTGCTTTACATTGTATTGGGGGGATCTCCTCATTCACATTAATGTGAATGCTGCAACTTCAGTTGGTTGAGTTTATGCATGTGTTATATGTAATGTGTTTTATTAAAGCCGTCCCACTATTCCTGGTTACACTGGGAAAGCTCTACACGACAGACCACACACCGTAGCCACCAGCCAACCTTCTTCAATCCTCACTCATCAGACTACAGGGTAAGGCTCATACATAATATACCACACATTCAACATACAAAAATGGTATATCTGGAAAATATCTCACTGCACGTGAGTACTGTCTAAAAGCATAGAAGTGCTATTATGCTACAAATTTTTACAAAATATGTTACAAATCAGAAAAATTGTACTGGAATTTAAAGCTATACACTATAACATACAATTAATTTAAAAAAATGTCTACATTTTGACAAAAAAAAACAAAACATGTTTTTGAATGTTTTAAACTATACTTTTGCAGATTTTAGGCTAAAGTTATTGTCATAATCCATTCAGTATTTCACTCTGAAATATGCATTATGATACCAGACCTAATCTATATATATTTCACACAGGAAGCATCTCTTTGGCTCTATTAAACCCATTTAGAAGGTCATTGAAATGAAAATAGTTACATACAGTATTTTTGAATCAAGTAAAAGTCCTAATCATATATATTGTTGTAAGAAGCACGATTACAATTTTTTCCTATTTTTTTTTATACAATTTTTTTCTCTGAATGCAATCATTTAAAGGTAATTTCATAAAAAGGCACAAATAGAATAACTCCATTTATTTGTAATAAATAAATAAACAAACAAATAAATAAATAAATAAAATAATTGAATCAAATTACTACAAAAATGTAAGGGGTGTACTCACTTTTGTGAGATACTGTACAGTATCTCACAAAAGTGAGTACACCCCTCACATTTTTGTAAATATTTGATGATATATTTTCAAGTGACAACACTGAAGAAATGACGCTTTGCTACAATGTAAAGTAGTGAGTGTACAGCTTGTGTAACAGTGTAAATTTGCTGTCCCCTCAAAATAACTCAATACACAGTCATTAATGTCTAAACTGCTGGCAAAAAAATTGAGTACACCCCTAAGTGAAAATGTCCAAATTGGGCCCAATTAGCCATTTTCCCTCCTCTGTGATATGTGACTTGTTAATGTTATAAGGTCTCAGGTGTGAACTACACCTCATGGCAAAGAACTCTGAGGATCTGAAAAAAAGAATTGCTGCTCTACATAAAGATGGCCTAGGATATAAGAAGATTGCCAAGACCCTGACACTGAGCTGCAGCACGGTGACCAAGACCATACAGCGGTTTAACAGGACAGGTTCCACTCAGAACAGGCCTCGCCATGGTCGACCAAAGAAGTTAAGTGCACGTGCTCAGTGTCATATCCAGAGGTTGTCTTTGGGAAATAGACGTATGAGTGCTGCCAGAATTGCTGCAGAGGTTGAAGGGGTCGGGGGTCGGCCTGTCAGTGCTCAGACCATACGCCGCACACTGCATCAAATTGGTCTGCATGGCTGTCGTCCCAGAAGGAAGACTCTTCTAAAGATAATGCACAAGAAAGCCCACAAGCAGTTTGCTAAAGACAAGCAGAGTAAGGACATGGATTACTGGAACCATGTCCTGTGGTCTGATGAGACCAAGATAAACTTATTTGGTTCAGATGGTGTCAAGCGTGTGTGGCGGCAACCAGGTGAGGGATACAAAGACAAGTGTGTTTTGCCAACAGTAAGCATGCTGGTGGAAGTGTCATGGTCTGGGTCTGCATGAGTGCTGCCTGCACTGGGGAGCTACAGTTCATTGAGGGAACCATGAATGCCAACATGTACTGTGACATACTGAAGCAGAGCATGATCAGTATGCAGTATTCCAGCATGATAACGACCCCAAACACACCTCCAAGACGACCACTGCCTTGCTAAAGAAGCTGATGGTGAAGGTGATATACTGGCCAAGCATGTTTCCAGACCTAAACCTTATTGAGCATCTGTGGGGCATCCTCAAACGGAAGGTGGAGGAGCACAATGTCTCTAACATCCACCATCTCTGTGATGTCGTCATGGAGGAGTGGAAGAAGTCTCCAGTGGCAACCTGTGAAGCTCTGGTGAACTCCAAACATTACGTGTTTCAAAACAATCTGTATCAAACATGACTGTATGCATTATAATAGCATTCAAATGAGATATAGATATTCAGTACATTATGTACTATTATATACTTTGTTTTGTAGGATTTACAGGATATGGCATCATTAAGGTTTTCTGTTGTTGTTGTTTTCTTAGTGCATCCTTTTAGTATGTCATTCTGCTATTTAATATGAAACATCAAACAGATAACCAAAGTTAGTTCATTTTGAACTAATTGTTGAGCAAATCTCAACAAAATAAAGTGGTATAAGTTTCATTGCATGCTTCCCAGTGAGTGTACACTGTGTTAGCTCAGCAGGTGGCAGCAATGTAGTATATTCATACTGCTTTCCTGAGAGACCTGACAGAGTGAGTGCTTTTGAAGTTATGTTGCACCTGTCTCAGATGGGACACATAGTTATTATTTAAAAAAAATAATAAATAAAATAAATTGCTGTTTGGCTGTAATGCAAAGTAATGCAGGATATCATTACTTGAAAATAATAGTTTTAATCAAATCAATACTAAATAGTGGATAATTTTTCAGTTACCATTTCCTCTCTGTTTCTTTCTTTTTCTCTATTTCCTCTCTCTTATGTAGGTCTCTTCTCTCTATGTCTTTGTCAGAAAAACTTACAAACATGCCTTACAAACTGTGCCCTTTGCAAACATAGGGCTCTATGAGGCCCATTCTTTAGTACTGTTCACTTCAGGGTCTCTTTCATCTAGCGCTATGGTTCTCAAAGTGGGTTCTGTGAAACATAGCCGGGGGGGTCCACAAATTATTATTTTTTCTTGCAGAGGTGGAAATCACAACCCATAATATACTTATTAGCCTGTTTGACTGATCACATGCACTGAATAGGTTTAATTTAAACCTCAAAAAACAAAGAAAGCTCAGGAATAAAAATCTCTATGGCTCCAGCAAATAGCCAAAATATAATTGTACACATTTTAATAATGAGCCTAATATTTGAAAAGTTGGATGATGTTTAAAAATACATCTGTACTGGGGGGTCTGTGAAATATTTTCACAGTTAAAAAGACCCCTGGCTGAAAAAAGACCCCCTGAAGAGCCCCTGGTTTAGAGGCCCTGGGTAGTCAGTTTCACTATTCGCTCCACTGTGACATCTATGGCTTTGTATAACACCCCCTCATGTTCCTTATTGTTTGAAAGACAAATTCTGTGGCTGGCTTAAATTTACAACTCTTGGACTACTTTCTTTATTGGAGAGTTCTGAGATGCCACATAGTAGGTTTAAGAGACACCAAAAGATGATTTAAGTGCAACGGTTGACAAAGTCATCACTACACAAAGCATACTGAAATGTGTGGAATAAGGAGATGAAGACAGATGGAAAAGGAAATTGTAAATTGTAAATGAGGAACTGCAAAAAGTACCACTTTGAGCATTAGTGTTGAATAGTGCCCCACACTTGGTGTAGTTCAGGTCAACGGTCTCCCTCCCTTTCAGTGTCAGCATCAACGGTAAAACGTCCTCAACTTTCAGAATGAGTAGGATTGAGCCATGTGCAGCTTGAGTACAGAGGAAGAAGGAGGAGGCAATGTGTGAAAGAGGCACTAGAGGAAAACCAAACTCCTCACCCAGGGACTGTTTTTTTTTTTTTTTTTTTTTTTTTTTTCTTTTTTGAAAACGTGTTTCCTAACTGGGTCTCAGAAAAGCTGGTTTACCGGCTTTTGGAGAAGGCTTCCACAGATGGCCATATCCAGAGCTGAGCTGAGCTGCTGGTGGTAATCGTGGTTTTCAGTCGACCCAGATCCATTTTCCTGGAGCGATTCGCCCTCTGAAATCTGTTTCCTCTGCTGATAAAGCAGCCCTCCCAGCTTTCCCTTATAGCAGAAAAAGAGGACCAGTTAGCACCTTAAGAGCTTCCTCTTAACTCTGCTTGTAACAAGCATTTTTGTTTTGGTTCCTCTAGGCTTTGCAAATGACTTTTTAAAATGCAACTGATCTTCTGTTTGGACTCACAATAATGTATAACATTTGGAGAAGGTACATGGCTTCATGTATTTATATTAGATTGCTATTTCCTGAGACTAAAAGGTATAATGTGTTAGCATTCAGCATCAATATTCAGCTGTTTCGACTGTAACTAAATATGGGTGATCTGTGTAATTTTTAGGAGCAGTTCCACACCATCATCCTATGGTCGGCAGGCCCTTCTGTCCAGAATACTCGTCACTGTCCCACCGGGCAATCCTTTCCTTCAGCCTAAAGTTCCTACACCTCCCAGTTATTCAAAGTCTTAATGCACAAAAATGGAATGTCCTCCAAATGGACAAGTAAAAAAAATGTTGCTTTTCAAGAAATCTAGTCTGTATTTGTGAAATAGAACTTTAATGATGTGATAGCACAGACTTGTTCTCTGTAAGTTCAGAATAATGAGATGCTTCATTAGCATCATTTATTTTGATTCAGATGAGACGCTCTGTGAATATGGAGGAATGTTTCATTGTGTTGCACTTTTGTGTGTGTGTGTGTGTGTGTGTGTGTGTGTGTGTGTATCACAGTGTGATGCCTGCATTTTGTTCACTTATGTAAAAGTCCTTTTTATATATTGTGACTTCCTCAGAGAATTTACTCAATCATTTGCGATAACAAAATGTTGCAACAATTTCAGTAAACTTTGCTGCTGTTTCATTCTGTCTCAGGGTGTTTATACAGCAATAGGTAAACTTTGAAGAAATAGCTGCTGTTTCTTAAAAATACTTTCTGAAATACTCTACACCCCAAGAACTGTGGTTGGAGACTAAAAGAGAAATGGCAGTGTAGCTTCACCTGTTGACAGGAAATAGGAACGTTCTGGTTTCCTGTACCCCCCCCCCCCCTAACCTTCATTTCGGTGCTATAAACCCCTCAGGATTTCGCTTAGTTAACACACCCAAACATACCTTAATCTAAAGGATGATTTCCTTTCACCAAAGTTTTAACTTTTTTAAGTTACAGTTTGTAGTATAACAGAACCCACAAAAAAGTTTTATTCAGTAATAAACTAGTTCATTCACTTATTGTGCATCTGTATACACTACTAAAGCATATGTAGGCATGATGTATTAAAAAGAGGCCTCTTTACTAATTTTAGTGTGTTAGGTGCTATCATTGATCCTGTTGATGCTATTATGGATATTGCACACTCCAGCCGCTTGCTTAGCTTGCAGTTTATGTCTGTTAGTTCGAGAGCGTAGCCGTGGAGGGAACAGGCCTGTCCACACCATTTCCAGAGATGGAGATGTGGTTAGAAGATAACTAACGTCCATGCTGGGGCTATGGACATTTTACTGGCCTGGGTTTGGTTTGGAGGGGCCTCACCACTGCATCTCCTTTCACTAGATACAAAATGCTTTTTCTGAGCTCTTGTTCTCCAAGCATTATGAGCTTTGACAAATTTAACAAAGAAGACTCAACAGTCACCGCATGCCAAAACCTGAACCATTGCATTAATATATATTCTAGTAGACTGAAAGGCTTTTGTATTAATTAACATCATGCAGGTTTATAATAAAGGGAAGTTAGAAAATAAAGTCTCACTGTTTATCTTATTCTATGCTAATTCCCCTTTCTTGCTTTATGATTCTTTTGTTTTTATGGTTACTTTATAAACAAAGTGTTTTATCTTTTAATCAGAAATATAGCTAATCTACCTACTGCAACAGTGACATATAGTATTTTACTGTAGAAAAATACTATGTTTGAAAACAATATGTACAGAAAGAGTGAAACACAAGAATAAAACATACTGGGGTATGCTGTTATAGGAAACTAATCAATGATATGGTAGTGTAATGTGTTACCACAGCAAGGTTGATTATTATTTTCTAAAAACAGCATGTCCTGAAGTGCTTTCTTTGTCTTATGCCATAGCAGGTTGCCAGCGCTTTCATTTTTCTTGTTACCGAATGGAACATTGTACTATAACATGTTAGAATGAGCACATTACTATAAACTTGTCAATTGCCTTGTAGCTAAACATAAATGAATTAACTTCTGATCAGAATCGAGAATTCGACAGTGCTGTGGTATGGTATTAAATGTGTTTTAAAGTACGATACTGCAGCTGGTGTGGTATTCTGGAAATTTTTTTTTTTTACATTATTAGCAGATTATACCACATCAAATGACCTTACTGTGCAGCTACCGTAACACTGCTGGGACCATATTGTAATAACACTGTAAAACATCCAGTATTATTAATGTTACTCCAGTAAAGCCACCAAAAGCAGCATCCCGTTCCTCTTTCAAATTTATTTAAGATGTCAATTTAGTTAAATTATGAATGTTTGAAAGGAATTATAAATATAAAACTGAAACAGTGTTTTTAGAGTAATATACTGCTACCAATATGGAGTTCTATAAAAATACAGTTTTTCTAACTATTTAAAAATAGAGTACAATGTTATTTTACAAAATGACCGTTTATGCTTAAAATAAAAAAAAAATACAGTTTAAAATTACAGTATCTACCTGGCACATCTTTTATTAATACCGTATTTTCTGCACTATAAGGCGCAGTCTCAATTACGGGGTCGATTTCTGTACTTGACTAATACATAAGGCGTACCGTGTTATAAGGCGCATACGGTTGTTACGCCAACCAGTCGCACAACATTTTCTCAGTCCACACAAGGCGCACCGGATTATTAGGCGCACGGCCGATTTTTGAGAAAATTTAAGGCTTTTAGCTGCGCCTTATAGTGCGGAAAATATGGTAAGTTAAATGATTTATTTATTTATTTATTTTGCAGCGCAATAATGACTAAAATCAAATATGTTCTCATTTGTATAATTAACCCTTTCATGCATGAATTATGAAATCCTGATCATTTTTTTTTCTCTGTTTTTACTCTTCTTTAGGCATAAAAAAATTTAACCTTAATTTTTCCTTTTACATACATTTTTCACACATTCCAGTGTACTGCATGTGTTCAAATGAAGAATTAATGTCCACTCTAGTGACTGTTATGCAGTTGAAATCCTTGCAATAGCCAGAAAATGGCTTTTGAACAGCTGTCCACTGTAGTGACCACTATGCATGAAAGGGTTATGTAGCAGGGATGGGGATTTACACAGCATTATTCAATAGAACAGCACATGCAAGGAGTTCTCATCCTATACCCTCTTAGGTTCCTCAGCTTCTCCCGCTGGTAGATCCTTTAAAGTACAGATTTTATTAATCAGAGCGTATTCTGTGAGAGCCCATTTAAATAGTTAAGATCACCCACACTAAATATTTACAAAATAAAAGTGTACTTCAATAAAAGTGTACTTCAAAATAAAAGTGTTTTCCAAATACACCTGAACCAATTAATCAGCTACCTAACAGCCCTCCCTAAGTTGAAGAGGGTGTGTTAGAGCAGGAAAACACTCAAATGTGTAGAACAGGGGATATTTCAGGGTTGGGAACATGTGCAGAAGGTTAATTCTCTTGGCTGCAAAAACGTACAACATAAACAAATTCCAAAATCACATTTAGTCTCATTAAATGAAAGCAAACTATAGTCAGTATAGACATACATGTGATTTCCCCTTTTTTGCTCATGACCTCCATACTAATTCATATACTGTTATCTATAAAAGGAAAAATACATTTCTAAACATTTTCTAAACTACTTTTCTGAAAAGTAGTTTATGATATTTGATGATCTTAGAAGTCAGTTTTCTGTTGCTTATGTATCTCCTGTGCTGATCGACTACTATTGAGGTGTATTTGATTTTTATATCCCCCTTAATTAATTCCTACAGTTTGAATATTAGTTGGCTAGCCAGTGACTGAGTAGTAAGAACAAAAAAAAAACATCACGTGATATTCAGTGATATTCACATGTGATTTAAATTCAATTAAAAAAAAACTCATTTTAGTTTGCAGTATGGAGAAAAGGTTTTAAATTGACGTGAAATCTTTTTGTGAAATCTGTTTTATTTTCTCATATATTCCAACTCTTTTATTAACTTCATGCATATTTAGTGTCCTGTAACATATTAATTTATTCTTCATTCATTCTCTGTCCGATCTTTGCTCAAGTATGCTGGATGGGATGCCACCTGTAAATATATTTATAATTCCAACTCATTTTGTAAAAAAAAAAAAAAAACCAACAGCAGCCAAACTGTTAGAAGCAACCATATAAAATTATTGGGCCATGATATTATTCTGCAGCATCACTCACATCAAAATAATTACCTCTCCAACAGATGTGTATGTGTAGTTCTCTTCCTCGGGTATTGTCTCATGTCCCCGCTCATCCTCCTTGGTCTTCTTGCTATCCCTGGCTTAATTTTCATGTTGGGGTCACAAATATAATGGCTGATTCTTCAACACTCTTTTAGGCGCTGTTCCATATTCACTCGTGCGAAAGATTAATTTATTTGCCTCTACTTGATTTTTTTCCCTGTCATCTCTCCATAAAGAGGGTAAATGTCAGGCATGCCCGACTCCTTCTACTGACACATCCATTCCAGCAGATGATTACCATAAGGAAATTGACACTTTACTGGGCACAAGGGAATTTAATTTACTCTGACATCTTGCTGCATAATGTATTCCCAAAGAATGTGAAGCTCCAGATTGAGATTTTAAATAAATTTGACTATTAATGTGATTACCAATCTTGAACACTTCAAACTTATGCATCTAAATCAATTATGGATTACAAGTTGTTTAAGCATCTAAAATATGGGCTGCTTAAACCTCCATGAAATAGCAATGGACTTTTCACTTCTATCAGTCTATACGTACATAATTGGTACTCGTTTAATTGAGCTAATGAGTTTTAACCGCTACATCAATCTGTGGTGAATCTGATGAGATGTTATGGTTAACTTATATGAGTGTGTTTCTATACAGTTCATATAATGTAGTTTGTACATTTTAAGAAGAAAATACATTTTTTAAATCCTTGTTGTTTTTTTACAATATAGTGTATAGTGATTTTGTGACTAAAAAGCCAACTATAATGTTTGTGCAACAGTGAGCCATGGTTTATTATTATTAATAATAATAATAATAATAATAATAATAATAATAATAATAAGCTGTTCTGGGATATGCTCCAGGTTCCCGTGACCCTGATAAAGGAGTAAGCAGTAGAGGATGGATGGATGGATAATAAGCTGAATATATAAGTATACGTATAACTTCCAATCTATTCTTTGTTTGAACACTAGACTTTAGCCACTGACTGTATTATATTACAAATCTCTTGATATTGATTAATTTTGGTTGTACTTATGCTGTTTGAAAACATTTATTGTCCAGGAAATTGTTTGATGTGGCTCCTTAAATATTCAAACAGATTTTGATCATAGATTCTAGTCTGTAGGTTTTGACTGATTTGTTTGACTAGAACATAGAAATTATATATTTTGGGTCAGAATTTTTCTTACACATAAAAAAGGGGTGAATAGACTAGTCACTCTTGTGTATCTGTTGCTCTATTAAGTGTTCATGCAGAATACTTTGACGACATGTCTTCATATCCTCTCATGCTCCTGACCTTTCAGACACAGCCATTTATGCTGAGTCAGTGGGATTTGTTGATATCTCTCTGGTTTGGAAGCCCCCTTTCAGCTCTGGTAGTGTTGATTGGAGTCGGAGTACAGTTTGCTGAGTCATGCCCCCTGTTTGAATTCCCTCTGTCTGCCCTCTGGCCTATGGAGTGGACGTACTCCACACTTCCATACTGCAGAGTTACAGGCCAAGATGAAACCATGATATCCACTGGCATTGACAGTGCTCATAAGATTTCTTAACATATTCAGTTATCAACCAGTGAACCTACCCAGCATATACCAGGGCAGGTAATCCTGCAGCACGAGGCCAATATCATCCATGTTTCCTCGCTCACATAGACCAACTGCCTGTGAAAGTCCTCCTGGCTGACTGGAGATAAGAGCAGCATTCTACTACACATGACTCAGCAGCTCAAACAGCAACCTGGGAGGGTCAAACATTAGGATCACTGGGAGAGAAAAGTTCTCCAACTGGCTTATTGCCTTCCATAGCCACGAAGCAGTGTACCGGAAACATCATTTACAATAATAATGACAAAACATGGGAATGAAATGAGTCTATTTATTTTACACCAACTTGCTTCCATTCTCATTATTTATTGACAAGTTCTATAAATATTAATGCAAAAATGATATCTCTTGGAATAATTGGTAGCAGTATCATCTGTGAATCCATTTTGACTCAAATTATTAGTTTTATATTAGAAATAAAGAAGTGGCCAAGGATGTTGATCATGAGATCACGGAACAGAATCGGTGTGTTTAATATGACTGGAAACTCAAATGGCTCCATAAAACGGAATTAATTTAAATATTGTTTTGCTTAATGTGAGGGTTATTTTTTTATTTAGATTTTATATAAAACTTAAAGCAATTAATCATACCTGTAGTGTTTAGACGTTAATAAAAGGAGTGTGTTACAGAGGTCATGTGGTTAGATGCAGTCTATAGAATAATAGAGAATCAATTGTCACTTGACCTCATTTCTGGCTGCAGGGTGAGCATTACACTACATCGTATTAAGGAAATTGATTTGAAAAAATATACATATATATGTGTATATATGTATATATATATATATATATATATATATATATATATATATATATATATATATATAAATGAATAGTGTGTGAATTTATCGAGTCGGTTTTGTAGGAGCATTGCACAAGTTCCAGTGAAGCCCCTGCAGATGACAGATGACACACCTCTATTGAACTGAGACACACAGACAAAACCAGAACCCCAGCACTTATGAAGTCATCGTATTGAGTGTGAAAAAAAGGTTGAGGAACAAACATTGCTTATTAAAACATTATGACTTACATACAGTATTAGTAAGATATAGGAACGATACCTGCTGATGGAGATGTCCAATGAAGACTATGGAGTTCACATTGAAGAGAGGCTTGTGATTAATATTAGGTTAAGTGATAGTTCAGCCATAAAATGTTAAGCTCCAAAAACCTTCTGGAAAATTATGTAATATATGATATATATATATATAGCCTATATTCTCAGTGTTAGTAAAAGCAGATAACAAGAAGAGACCCTCAGTGCAGTCTCTCTCTTGAGAGAAACTAAATGAATAACCCATGAAGGGTCCACTCTGCTCATCCCATCTCATGCACGGCTGCCAGCGCTATTCTACTGGCCGTCCTCTTTGACTGGCACGACGCAAAACGAGGTGCCAAGGGCTTGCGGGAGCCGCTCGGCCTGTGGAAAATAAAAGCTTGCGGGAGGTTTCGGCTGATTGCAGACGCGTGAGGCATGCTGGGCTGGAAGGAGGAAGTGCAGTGGGGAGGAGGGGAGGGACCGCGCATCCCCAGCGCCGCCGCGCCGCCTCGGACTGCGCCACATGGAGCGGTGCGCGCCTGGAACAGCTTCATACTGCACCCGAGCCGAGGACTAACAGGTATGGACATCAACTCCACCGCGCTTTCAAACACCCGCACACACCCTCACACACTCAGGTGCGCCAGTTTAGGGTCAAAGTCGAAATAAAGTTGTGCTAGGAGACTGAGAAAGAGCAGGCAGAGTGGAAAACTTTAGTCCTAAAGTAGACAGCAGGTTCGCTTCACTTCTCCCAGACGCTTACAGCGTGGAGTAGTCAAGAAAAAAGTTTCAGTCTTCTCGATTAGTTTACAATGACTTTACCTTTCTTACAAAAATACTCATCAGATTTGGATATGATTTATTTATTTTTTTTGGATATGAATAGGAGACATTTTCCTTCTGGTTTTCCAGAGAGGAATCGTGTCCCTACATCCAAGTGGATTCAAAACTTATTTCTTTTGCTCGTGTTACATAACAGTCTTTACACACGAAGTCGAAAACATATATTTTCGTTATACTTCTTTATTTTAGAAATAATCTTTGCTGAGAGAAATGCTGCCCTTTACTTTCGGAAGCGCCTCATACTGAGAGGCACCTGTTGCTCTTTCCGCTCTTTACACCCTATATGAACAGAGAGACTTTTCCTCTCTCTCTCTCTCTCTCTCTCTCTCTCTCTCTCTCTTCTCTCTCTTCTCTCTTTTTCTCTCTCTAATTTTTTTTCTATTACATTTCGTTAAACCGATCAACTACTTTATATATAAATGAAATTTTACGTCTAGTATATATGCACATCCTAGAACTTTTTTTTTAATAATAGCCTACTAATTATTATCTTAATTGTTATCCTAGAATAACATTTGTTCCAACCGAGCAATATATTGATCCACAAAATATAGCCTGTGAGAATTCATGTGTTGCTAGATTAGGTAAAGAAGTTAAAAAAAAACAACAATAGGCAAAGTATGAATGATTTGCATGTTTTCCCCTCTCGTGGGACAGACATCACGATGCCTAATTTTGGTCTCGTTATCCTTGCTGTGAGAATAAACATTCTCTGTCTAACTAACTTCATGTCCGTGTAGATACAGTCCCAAGAAACGACAAATTCAAAACAAGAGTACGCATTAATTCAATATTTAAAATGGGTGTATTTTACATATGAATAATAATAAAAAAAAATACACTACTCATGTTTTTTTTTTGTGTGTGTTTTTTTTTGTTTTGTTTTGTTGTGTGTGTGTGGGGGGGGGGTGATATTAAAACAAAACCTTTGTTTTGTTTGCTTCAATTTTCAAGTTAAGAAACTTTTCATCACTTTCTAAATTATGGTGATTGCTGTATTTCATATCTGAATCACAAGTTTCTCAGTTAAAGCACTGAACAACAACTCAACCTTACACGAACCTATAGGCTGTATAAACTAACATGGGTAATAGTATATGTTTTTGTATAAAATGTCACAAAGATAAAAATGTCAAAAATAAAAAAGTGTATTTAAACTAGAGAGAGAGAGAGAGAGAGAGAGAGAGAGAGAGAGAGAGAGACAGAGAGACAGATGAAGTTGAGAAGGCCAGTGTAGTGAAGTGGAGCAGATGTAAATGAGCTTGTGCTGGAGTTTTATTTGAGTGAAAGCTGTGAGCTGCAGATCATCATCATCATCATCTCACACTGATAGAGATCAGCACGTCCAGCACTGTGCTGAAATCCCCACTGATGCAAGACCAGTCAGTCAAAGAATTAGTTATTCCAATCCTTCCTGAGTTACTAACTTAGCTGGTCCTTTCTAATTAGAAAGAGCTAGTAATTTATTTTATTTATGTATTTTTTTTAGCGCAGAAGCCCTCCGATTCCTATCATTTCTCTGAAGCTTGTCGCTGTTTTTTTTTTTTCTTTTCTCTTTTTTTATTCATTTTATTATTTTTTTTTTTTTAGAAATGCACGCAATTTCTGTAAGGGGTGGACATGCATCAGCAGTTAGATACATACTTCGGAATTAAAAATGTCACACAATTACATTTACTCAATGTAGGGCTTACATTTCTGAATGGTAATAACAAAGTCAATATTTATTATCAGAAACTTAAAAACTGGAATTCTAACTTTAAAAAAAAAAAACACACATTTGTTTGTCATTAACAGGGACTATACATATATTAGTAAATACTATTAAATTATTATGCGTGGACATTTTTACTTACAATACAAAATACATGCCTTATTTTTTGATAGAATTAAAAATGAAATGGTTTCATATACACACCTCATCTGGATCTGGATCACCTGCATAAAAGTACAGTGAGACAGCAGCTAATTTTGTGATGTCTGTAAACACATTCGGGAGTTTCAGGAATATCCCTGATATATTATTCAGCAGATGTTTTTAGAAAACATGGAATTTACCAGACTTTTTCAGTACAGTAAGTGTAATATCCTTTTAGTTTCAGCCAAAGCAAAAATTCCATAATTCCACCCTTACATAAACTGTATTGCTATAAGGATTCCTCAGATCCAGATTATTTTGGTATTTTTTAATCCTGAGCTGAATTAAACAGTGGAGTAGTAAAGTCGTTCTCACCTCTGAAATCCTCTGACCTGAGCCATGTCATTTTGTCTGTTTAACGGTTTTGCACCTCACAGTCTCCACCCTGCTCTGCTTGAGTTTCTTTCTTGCGCTGCTTTGCTCTTCCTTCCAAACATACACTCTCTCTGTCTCTACAAACAGCGCTTAAAGTCTTCTTACTGTCAACATGTTAAGTACATCTCTTGACTCTCAGCAAAGTTACCTGTCAATTGTGTTATAATTAATAATAATTAATTAATCAATTTGTATAGCGCTTTTTACAATGGACTTTGTCTCAAAGCAGCTTTACAGAAATATCATTTTTACATTTACATTTACAAGCGACTTACAAATGAGACACACTCACACACCAATGGTAGCAGAGCTGCCATGCAAGGTGCTAGCTTGCCATTGGGGGCAACTTAGGGTTCAGTGTCTTGCCCAAGGACACTTCGGCATGGGATCACCCGGGCCGGGATTCGAACCACCAACCCCACGATTACTGGATTAGTGGACAACCCGCTCTACCAACTGAGCCACAGCCGCCCCAATATAGTAGCAATGTCATCTTATCTACACACACTTACACATGCAGAGAACAGGACAACAGCATAAAAACAGTATAACAATTGCCTTAATGGTTAGGCAGTAATATAAAAGGGTTATATTCCAGTACCATAACTTTTTTAACTGTCTCTTCAGATAAAGGTCAGTGTATAATGTCTTCAGAGGCAACTTGCACACTAATTCATTCCATGAACTTCCTATTCTCTGAAATAGTGTCTTCACTAGGTTATGACTGGAGTTTCTGCCTCTCTATTATATGAAATGAACTAGGAATAAAAACATAGTTGTTCATACAGTTGCTCCAGTTCCAGTAATTTATATATTGAAGTACATGAATCATGAGTGATCTGTAACCGTTGACCAAATATCAATACTTTAACACCTACAGTTCAAAAGTGTGTTTAGTCAGATCTAAATTATTTGGGCAGGTTTCCCAGAAGCATGGTAACACTATCATCATTGGTAGACGATGAGATTTGCTCTGTAATTTGAAAACCTTTAGAACTTGTACAAAAACTCAAATTTACAAGTTACTTTTTACTTATGCGTGTTATTTATAGGCTGCTCACATGGAATTTAAATATTTAAATTGTGCTGTTTATTCCTGAATTTACAATTTTAAACCATGGTCTCATTAAATGAATGGCAAAACATTGTACTTTAGTACATACACTGTTCTAAAATAGAAAAATGAAACCATGAAAATACAATCAATCATTTTCTACATTTTGTACGCCCATAAGTGTAGACGAATTGACACGCAGTTTCCAGACCTACACCAGTACTGAAGAATGTGCCGTCATGAGAAATATTAATGTCTCCACCCCCTCCTTTATCCAGAGCATCACTATTTCCCTTTACACCAGCAACTCAGAAGAGGGGGCACAATGGGAATACTGACTAAATACACGCAAACACACCCACACACAATCACACACATGTGCGCATTCAGAAAAGTTGTTCTGCCAAGAAGCCACAGTGTGCTTGAAGATCAGCACATAAACATGACCTAGTCTAACTTTTAACTTTCACTCCCAGTACACATGCACACCTCTTTCTCTACAAATACACCTTGGTTTAATTAGGGTCTGTGTGCTACTGTAGAGTTATCTACAGAAAGACTGAGGCATTGCGACATACGGATCACAAACTTGCTTCCCGCTATTTGTTCCAAATGTGTGGAGCCATCTGTCAGTGAAAACAGGAAGGCATAGGTTCCCCTTCTCCCAGGGGCGGGCTTCAGCTTGCTTGGCTATTTTCGGGAGCTTCACTTCTCCCTGCGTGGCTGCGAGGGCCTGGTGCGGACCTCCAACGGGAGCATCTTGAAGTGGCAGCAAGGAGGCCGGGGCTGTTGTGCCCATCTGCTGCAGGCCTGAGGGGACCCTGCATTATTAATGGGGCTACGAGCACTGGTGACTCCTTCGATATGCAGGCCTGGCTCGAGGAAGCACTGCTCCTTCGGCCTACTGAATTCTCAAGCACTTCTTTCTTTTCCTTTTGTCTTTTTCTTGCACTTCATTTCTCTTACTCATGTTTTTTAGTTTGACATTTTCACTTTTTCTCCTTCTCTCATCCCCCCTCTATCATACTTCCTCTCTTTCTTGCTCTTTCTCTCTGTCATTTACTCCCCCTGTCTTTCTTCCTCTTTGTCACCTCTCTCTCTTTCTCACTCCATTTATGTGTCCACTTCACCTTTTGTTTAGGCAATGTCTATGGCTAGCCCGCGTGAGCGTGTATGAGTGAGAGAGAGAAAGAGAGATGGGCTGCCGGGTTTACCCATGCATGCTCAGTAAATTAGAGTGAACACGAGCGCCAATCAGCTGGCTATGCCAAACACCCGCATCCCCCGTGACCCAGGGCCATCTAATTTTCTGCTTAATTTTGCGGCAGTCAGTTTGCATTTTTGGATGATTATGTGCTCGGAAATTAACAATAAATAACAAATGTGGTCTGAAAGGCTGGTCTTGAGTTCCCAACACCCCACCCCTGAAGCCCACCATCCAGTTGCTCAGTCTACGCAGGCTGTCAGCCAGGGTAATGAAAATGTCTGTAGTTCTTTTGTAATGTAATGTGCAGGACAGTGGTGTCTGATACTGGAATAGGAGTTATTGTAGGGGTGATGGAGATGCACAAAGAAAGGGCATTCCCCCTTTAATCACTAACCGCCCCCTCTTAGAGTGGTACATTTGCCACAGTAGGTGTTGATGAAACTGAAACACTTTTCTGTGACTCTGTCTCTCTGCTTGTCTTATTCTGTCTGTCTTGCCCCCCCCCCTCTCTTTCACTTGCTCCTGTTAGAGTACCTGCACAGGATGGAGACCGAAGAGGCACAGGAAATGTCCCAAATAGCAGGTATAGCACCATTTCAAGCAATACCAGAATGTGGTAGGCCTCACCAAAGCCAGATCCTGCTACACAGTGAACTTCTTAAAACAGCTCAGTCATATCCAGAAGGCTGATAAAACGTTTTGTGTTAAAGACAAACGTTGCAGCAAGCACTTTCCTAGGAAAACAGGGAAACAAACAAAAAAGGAACAAGTGCAGCACATATTAAACAATAGCTTTTAGCTAATATATATATATATATATATATAAGTGTGTGTACTTTGAGCATGAACAGTTATTTTGTGTTTTATATTTAGGGAGGGACAGCCCTACGACAAATGAGGGGGCAGAAGAGCAAGAGGAGGCCATGCCTGTCCCAGAGGACCTGTCTACCAGCACAGGTCTCCAGCACAACAATCGCACTGACAAACCAACAGGTGGGTGAGACCAATGTAAAAAGCCCCTTAAATCACCTTTACTTAAGAGTTTTACACCAAGAGTAGAATCCATGCAATAACCAATATCTGATGCAGACCATAAAGTACCTCAGTTATGATATGGGAGAATGTAAAACCAATTTAGATAAGTACTAGGTTTAAGGATAATCCAAAGATTTTATTCCAAAGATGCTCATGTACAAGACCTTGTCTGGAACAGACCTCAACACTCTCCTTGATGCTTACGTTCCCCTCACACAATCTGCGATCGTTTAACCATTAACAACGTGACTCAAGGTCCCTTTCCAGAACCTTCAAACTAACCGTCCCTCAGTGGTAGAATGAACTTCCAACCTCAATCCGGACCACATAATCTGTCACTATATTCAAAAACAGCTAAAGACCCACCTCTTCCGTGAGCAGTTAACTAACACCTAAAAATGCCAACCCCACATTATTTAAAAACAAAAACAAAACAAAAAAAACTTTCTCTGGCAATTACAACTCTACTCTGTGCACTTTGCTTCTCTAGAACTCAATTATAAATCTTGAATGGTAGCACTACTTGCATTGTTCTCCACTTGATATATTGCTTTGCTTGTATTTCCTCATTTCTAAGTCGCTTCAGATAAAAGCGTCTGCTAATTGAATAAATGTAAATGTATTCCATGAAGTTAGTTGTAAATGAGCCATTAGATGAAAAATCAAATCATGTATTCTACTGTGTAAAAATGCATGCTTGCTCACTAAAATTGCTGAAGAATAGGAAAATACGATGTGAGAATTTTAGGGTAAACTTTCATAGGAAAACAAATTTTTGAAACGTAATACTGCATGTGGCTAACTTTATTTTGACAAAAATGTAAATTCCAGTGTTTTGTTAAAGTGTGGCTTGAGGTAAATTTGTAATGGCTAATTTTCACACATGTTCTGGACCTATGAAAAAAGCAGTAGTAACATTACTATTATCATGTTATCACGTGTGGTTTATTTAGCCCCTGATTTGAGTCCCCCTGTTCTGCACATCGATGAGTATGATTAGAATGTTTATGTTCCTTTTTCTCCATATTCAGAAACAGAAAGGAGAAGGCAGGCAATAAGAAACTGTTAAGCACACACACACACACACACACACACACACACACACACACACACACAACTCAAAGCATTTTTTTCTTTGTATCAAAGACTCCCTTGTTTTATTCTTAAAATTCTACAATAAGTACATTTGTCTTATGTATTTTTTAAGCACTACAATTTAATTTCTACACATCTTAAATTATAGACTAGAAATTATAGACTAGATTATTACCTACTTCCCTACTTCTCATCTTGCTACATGTTATTAAAAAATATATAAATTCCAAAATTAGTTGTTAAAAACATTATCTTGCTATCTCTTCCACACCTGGCTAGATGTTCTTTAGCTTCACTAGTTTTTGTGTTCTGGATGAAGACAGTCAGCAGTCTCAGCAGTGTATTATACGAAATGAAAAAGATACTCTGTTGGGTGAAACAGAGATTTCTCCATTAGACATGTTATATTAGTATGAGTGTGCCAAAACAGCGCATGAGTATGAAGTAGGTTAAGTAGAAGCAAAGTCTGTGATGTGGATGGGAATGGACCTGGCTAAGCTGAGGTTAGCAGATGGCCTGTTTAAAATCTTGATGTATTTTAGTTTAGGAATTTTCCCCTCCAGTAGTTCCAGATTAGCTTGCCCCAAACACTTTGAAGATGTAGTAATTTGAAAAAGAGAGTGAAAAAAAAGTAAGATGTCAGAGGAAACTGAAATAGGATGTGCAAGAGTTTCCTAAGAAGACCTTGCTAGAACACAGTTTCAACACTCATATGGGGAGATAAAATGTTCAGGAGCAACACCAGACAGGCACCGCTACATGTACACACACATACATACAAAAACACAGGACTGCACCTGCACAGTTTGCCATGCTTTCACTTCAACTGCCAAACTACACACACACACACACACACACACACACACACACACACACACACACAATTGTCTTACTATCCTTGTGCGGACCTTCCATTGACATAATTATTATTAAGCATAGTGCAAAAAGTATGCTCTAGTGATAGATTTAGTGTTGTGCTTAATGGAAGGGCATCAGTTAGAATCATCCGCATTAAATAGCAGTTACAAAGTACTGAAGCTTGTATCAGGAACAGAATGTTAGAAATGCTGTAACAAAAGTGTATTGTGGACAACGGTGTTTAGATGTCATTCCCTCAGACAGCACCACACAGATAGCTATTGATTAGTCATTTCACTTCTCTTTGAGACACTGTCAGCAAGATTTTACCTTACCATAACTTTCTTCATGCACTGCAACCCTCATTAGGAGAAAGAGACATAAAATAAAATAAAATTAACTGGAATAAATATTGTTCATTTAACCTTCAGGAATGTTTTATACAAAAGCGACATTTAAACAAAAAAATCATTTATTGACATGAAGGAAATCTCCAGATTACCTTTTCTTGAAAAAAAAGACATTTTTTGAAACCTTATGGAATGCTGAACTTTATCTCCAGCTGTCTGACAAGTTACAGGTTTGCAAGATAAAATGTTCTAGTTCAGAGATTTGTATTTTGCAGGATAATGGGTTTTAAACAGGCTATTTGATACAGGCTGTAGATAATCTAAAATTTTGCCTGTGTGTGTGTGCGTGTGTGCGTGTGTATGTGTGTGTGTGTGTGTGTGTGTGTGTGTGTGTGTGTGTGTGTGTGCACTGTCCTTGAAGATGTAATCAGCCAGTGTGTGAGAGGATGTGACTATTATATCTTTGCAGTGCATCACTGCTTCTAAGATTAATGCAGAAACTTGGTAATGGAGCAGTAGCTATCTGTGCTCATCATTTACTACTGGGTTGCAATATGCTATTCAATCAGGAGTGTGTAAGTGAGACAGGAAGGAGAAGAGCATCAGAATCACACACACTGTGATGGCTCACGCTGTCAGTTTTAGCTATGCTCCTAGTGGTGCCTTGCAAAAAAAAAAATAAACAAGCGATCTATGTAAATGCAGACTTTAAGAATCACATAATGTCAGATAGTTCATTTTAGGCCTTCATACAAAAAAATTTGTATAATCGGTAATCTAAACAGTGAAGTCTGCTCTTAACTGGGTGCCAGTTTATAAATAACGATTACAAACTGATCTCAGTGTGAAATGTTTACGGTTTACAGCACTGACTTTAAGTTTTGTATGCACAAATTATTGGTGGGTCGCTTATATGCCTGCCATTTTACAGTCAAGTGTTTTGAAGTTCCTAAAAATGCAAAAGAAGCAATACCTTTTTTCTCCTTATCAAAGGTCGCATATGTGCAAGCGCACATGCACATATTCACACCGAGCAAAGCCGTGGTTAAGTGTGTGGCTCCAAGGCAACAAGTACAAAGCTATTTTCAGTTTGAGACAACAGAAGCTGTGCCTTGAAATGAACATAGCTGACACCCAGTTTTACACATGCGGGAGTATGGCAGTTTGGTGGCACACTGCAAGCAGAATGTATTTTGCTGAAGATATATCATGCTTCAGGGTGATTGTAAATCTGCTCTGTGCTGTTTAATAGAGTTCAGTTTAATGTGACAGGAAGTGACAGGAGTCATGTTGTAAGCAGGATGAAATCTTGAATGTCTCCTCTCTTCTTCTCTGTGCAAGTGTAATGCTCTTTGTTTGCTCTTGCCTGTGGGTTTTGACACTTGTTTCCCAAAAAGGGTAAATTAGGATGTGTGACAAACATTATATAAAGTAAAAGCTCCTGTTCCCATCTCCAGTTTAGTCACAACTTCCCCAAATCCATGAGAGATTTCAGCATGCCAGCAAAGCTAGTTCCTTCTGCCTAGCTTAGGTCACATATCTCTGGACAAAACATTGAACGATACAAGTAGAGGGACTGTGAGAAGCTGTAGCAGTGTATATGAGAGGATTTGGATCCACATATGGCTATAGATCGATACATATTCCTATTTTCATTTAGGATTTTTATGCCCTAAATGAAAACAGCACAACTTTGATCTGAACAGTGGTTTTATTGTGTGACTTCAGTAGACTTGTCACTGAAGATTTGCGGGAATTTTAGTATATTAATGCTATAGAGCAACCTGTTCTCAGGATCAGACCAGACAGAATGTAAGCATTGCTCAGCAGCAGTATCTTGCAGGTTCATGGACAGAAGCACTTTTGCTATCAGTATAGTGAGCTCACACATTTTCATCTTTGAGCTGACACTTACTCAACTTCCTCTTAAAATGAGCTATTCTGTCTGGGTGCTTCTCCCAGAGTGGTTTGTGGCCTTTTGTAGCAGTGCATATGGCTTTCTTTCTTTCTTTACATGTTACTTCTCATGACATTTTAGATTAAAATAACATTTTAGTTCAAATAAAGGAATAGTTAGTTGGACAGAATAGAGCCGAAAGGAACTGAAGTACACTTTCTGTATGAATCATATGACATATTTGCTGATCCATGTAGTATGCATGAAAAAAAATTACCTTTTGTGTTCCACAAAAACACTGTTTCAGTTGCACAGCTTCACAATTCCCTGTCTGTGCTTCCCTTTCTGTCACTTCTCCATAATTCTTGGCCTTGTTTTTTTTTCGGTTGGGCTGGCTCTGTTACTGAAGCTTCCCCTTTTCTCCTAGATTCCTATATTTCATTATTTCCACTTCTTCCTCTTCAGTGTGTACAAATGGAGGTAAACACATGAGGAAATCAAACATGGCACCATGACATGTTAACCACACGAACTAAATGCAGTGAGAACCGTTTTAAGCAAAGGGCAGGAGTGTGAAAGCTACAGGATATAATCACACTCACCAAAAAAAAAAAAAATAAATAAAAAAAACACACACATTAGTCCAAAAACTGTGCAGCATTAAAATCATCTTTTGTCTTGGGAGTTTAAAAATCTGCAGACTGTAGTCTGTTGTTTTCAGGCTAGAACTACATTAGCTGTTGTTGTTGTTCTCAAATTCAAACCCTTTCATGCGTTAGAAATTTAGATTGTTTTATTAATCACCCTAACTCCCTCATCTCTATAGTTGCACTTGCATTAGTCTGAGCGTGTATGTATTTACCACGGTTTGTTGGTCTGGTTTACACCGCTGCACTCCTCAGTTTCACAGTGCTTCCTGTGTCTCTGTTTCCTGTTTATCAGTCATTTGTTTCAGAGAATTGTGATACTGAGAGAGATGGCGTATGGAGTTTGTATTTCCCAATTCCCGAGTGAGCAAACTCATATAGGAGTTTACTGTTTGAGTGCTCAAAACAGAATTGTGTTTGTGTAGCGTGAAGAGAAACCCAAAACACTAGGATTAGAAATTGGAAAGTTTAGTTTTTCTTTGCAGCTTCTGTTTGAGAAGGTTATCATTTAACATATAAGGGGAAACACAATTAACACACTTTCTATTTTAGTAACCGAAAAAAGAAACATATGCCTGGATTGTCCTCAAGTATAATGTCTTTCCCTAAAGTTACATAACATTATAATACAGTAAGAACATCAGTAAAGCCTGTACACTGGATATAAACATGAGACCCCTGCCCCAGGACATAAACAGTTGTCAGCTATACTAGAAGATGAAAATGTTAGCTTAGGTGATAGTAAGGGTGAGCATTCAGCCTGATGCTTCACTAAACAGGCCCACTGCCCTCTTTTTCCAGCCTGCAATATAAAAGTTGAGGCTCGGAGTGATGAGGAGAACGGGCTGGCTGCTGAGATGAATGGCGAGGAAGAGGAGTGTGTGGCCGAGGACTTGCGCATGCTCGATGGCTCAGGGGCCAAAGTGAACGGCTCCCACGCAGGCCCAGACAGCAAGCCAGCGCCCTCCTACCCAATGGCCGGGGGCATCCGCCTCCCCAATGGGAAGCTCAAGTGCGATATCTGTGGAATAGTTTGCATTGGGCCCAATGTGCTGATGGTGCACAAGCGAAGCCACACTGGTAAGCACAACTGCCATCTACTCTTCCCTCCCCTTAGTGTCACTCACACCCATAGCATAGAAGAGCTGACAGTGTGCAGGACTTGATAGGATGCAAACAACATGCAAGACACACTCTGCAGATGCAGAGCATATTAGTATAGCCCGATGAGGCAGAGTGCATTATAGTAGTATAATGGTCACATTTAATGAGGAGCTACAGTACATTTTTTTTTTAAATGTCAATGCAAGTCCTAAATTTATCCTTGACATTAAAATGACAAATAAAAGGAAGCCAAACTCATTAAAAGCTACCAGTCTGTGGATTTATACTATTTATACAGTTAAAAGCATTAACCTTACAATATTTGGAGGGCTAAAATGTTACCTTAGCTAGTTTATGTGTTTTGAGTGTTTTGTCTTTCTCAGTAAATCTATTCAAGCACAAATTCAAAAGGGAATGAAGTAAATATTTGTGTATCTAAATTACAGTTGAGGGCAACATCAACAATTAGGTTGAAAGAAACTGTTAAATTAAAATTATCAAAGTACTTAGTTATTTTCGATCGCAGTCAAGATTGGTATTCAGTTGTAATGAGCTCAAACCAGTGGTGGAGAACATTTTTCAAAAAGGCACTTAACTTCAGCGCTTGAGAAGCTAATGAAACCCAAAATGGAAGAAAGGAACTGAGGACTAATGCAAATGCAAACAGAACCTACAATAAAAGATATAATGAAGTGCTTCCTATTTAAATATAAATATTCGCTGGTGAGACTGTTCTCCTAAAATGCCTTTTTAATGAGTTTCTTTTTTTTCTTCCAGTAGTTTTACTGCTTCACTGGTGACTCTTATTTTATAGGGGGCCTTTGAAGAGAGGCTCGCATTAAAACGGTTCTCCGAGAATGCCACAACACTCGCGCGCCCTGGATATTGGTTTATTCCAGACGCGCTGATCAGGAAGAGTGGCTCTCAAACACAAAGCGCTTCCCTCGCTTTATTTAAATGAGCTCTGCCATTTGCATTGTGATGGGCCGCCCTTATTTGAGAGTAGAAGAAGAGGGGGGGAAATGAGATTTTGAGATCAAATTGACCCAGGCAGCGGTGCATTACGAAGCTGGCAGGCCGAGTCGGAAAGGTTCGTGTTCGATCTGAGGGGCAGGCGGCGCGCGCACCACGGTGCACAGTGGGTGGGGCTTCCGGCTCTGATGGGCCGCTTGTGCTCTGTGGCAGCATGTAGAGCTGTGACCTGAATGCACAGTGCAAAGAGGGTCACTGAGAGAAAGATAGACAGACAGAGAGAGAGACTACAGAGACAGGCCCAGAGTAATCACTGTACGCTTATCATTTACATGCTCGGGGTTTGCCTGCGTGCAGCTTGTCCATGTAGTGCAAATGACTAACATAGCTGCACGGTATATCTCATACTGGACTGAATTATAGATGGTATCAGGGTTCACAGCTATCACACGACATAACCGAGTTCTAACATTTACACCTCCTATAATAATAATAATAATAATAATAATAATAATAATAATAACTTTATTAATATAATGTGCAAATAATAATAATAATAATAATAATACAGTGAGACAAATGAAAACCTTAAAAGTGCGACATGAATTAGAATTAAATAACATTTTTCTAGAGGAATCTGGATCTGGACACTCTGTAATCACTGGAATGCTTTTGTGACATTTGCAATAACAAAGTAAAATAAACAATAGGGGTTTCATTTGACTCACCCTAATAATAATAATAATAATAATAATAATAATAATAATAATAATAATAATAATAATTTGAAAACATTTATACATCTATACCATAATAACTTGGATGTAAAAACCTGCTTCAAAAATGCCTCAGTTAAATATCCCTATAATTACAGATACTTTTGTTTCTATTATAATTTAATAAAATTATGCTTTTAAGTCAAATTTTTTGATATCTTTTTCTGCCATATCAAACAGTTTGAGAATGTTTTTTGTAGTGTTTGAGTTGCTCAATTGTACACTTTTTTTTTCTCCCAGGTGAAAGACCCTTCCAGTGCAGTCAGTGTGGTGCTTCCTTCACTCAGAAGGGCAACCTGCTACGCCACATCAAACTTCACTCTGGAGAAAAACCATTCAAGTGTCACCTATGTAACTATGCCTGCCGCCGAAGAGACGCCCTTACCGGACACCTTCGCACACACTCTGGTAACTTAAACTCCTCCCAGTGAACAGTATCCTATTAAAGAATGCACTGATTAATAATCGAATGTTTCAGTTTGTGTTTGTATCATAAAGAACACAAACTGAACACATGGTTCATAGAGAAAAGAAAAGCACACTGATCAGCGTTGTTTTTCTTTTGAACTGACAGTTGGAAAGCCCCACAAGTGTGCGTACTGTGGACGCAGCTACAAGCAGCGAAGCTCGTTGGAGGAGCACAAAGAGCGATGCCACAACTACCTGCAGTGCATGGGCCTTCAGAACAACATCTACTCGGGTCAGTGCAGGAGCGACTTAGCTGTTCTCACCCTTTAATACAAGCTCAGAGATTCATTCCTTTAATCAAACAAAATCTAGTCTACAATCACTGCCTAAAACTAACCAGAGAATATTAGCATATTATTCTGTAATAACTAATTAGTTATAATTAGTTATAACTATATAATTACAATTGTAGTCTTATAACAAGTAGGTATACATTCATAGCTACTGTCATGTCTTTATTTACTTCAATTTATACATTTATATATTTTTTAAATAGTATGTTATTGATATTACACATTTGTATATTTTGCCAAATTAAAAATGAATATTAAATGTGTCACAATTTGCCTAGGTAAAGGATGTATTTGATATGAAAGATTACTTTGTGATTTACTGCATTATTTGACTGAGAAGGCTGTAAGGCGCCAAATTAACACAAGGAAAATATATATTTGGTTTTTTTAAAATAAAAAATAAAAAAAATATTATGAAAAAAAAATAATGAGGAGAACTACAACCAAAGAGGAAACAAGGGTTTAAAGTGGACAGGTTTAAAGAGGCAAGATTATGTCAGCCCAAAAGGACAGGTGTGTATATTTTAATCTTATACGTGGTTTCTCTGTCTTGCATTTTATAGTGAAGGAAGAGAACAGCCAGAGTGAGCAGAGGGAAGACTTAAACCTGGCTACGTCTGACAGAGCCTTGGTGCTAGACAGAATAGCAAACAATGTAGCTAAGCGTAAGAGCTCTATGCCACAAAAGTTTATAGGTAAGAGTGGCAGTTTGCTTTCTCTATGTTTAAAAGAATTTGTATATTTCATAAAACCAGGATAATCTAACTGCACTCATCTCTGTGGTCTATATGTGTGATAACACAAATACTGTGTGTGTATAGTTTGTAACAGTATATATTTGTAACAGTATATGGTCATATACAGTATTATTATACTCTACATATATGCATATGCCAAATATGGACTTTATTTATCATCACTATAATATTTTTCATATGGATGTTTTAATAGTAACCTAGGTCACCTATTCTTAGATTTTACTGACCGTATCTCTGGACAAAATAAAGAGTTTATTATTTTTAAAGTTATTTTTAAATGTAATTATTTGTTTTTGATTATTATTTGAATAATTATTTCTTTTTCATATTTAAAAAAAGAAAAAAAAAATTACTCCAAAACACAACAGTTATCCTAAACAGCTATTGTGCTCTCTTTAAATGTAAAGGACAGGAAAGATCATCCCCTTTTATATATACTGAATGGGACCTTTAAAAAATGTGTGTCCTATTCTGTGTGAGCGCCGTATATATTTTATCCATCTCTCTTCCTCGTTCTGTCTGTTAGGTGAGAAGCGCTTCTCTGAGCTCTCATTTGAGAGCGGCTCAGGTGAGATGATGCAGCCATCGGCAGTGATTGACCAGGCTATCAACAGTGCCATAAGCTACCTGGGAGCTGAAGCTCTGCGGCCGCTGGTTCAGACCCCACCAGGCTCCACTAGTGACATAGTTGTCAGCCCCATCTACAACCTACACAAGGCCCAATCGGCTGAGAGCAACGGCTTGTCAGCTAAAGATAGCGCAGCCGAGAACTTGCTCCTGCTCTCGAAGTCTAAATCTGCATTGAGTGAGAAAGACGGCTCACCCAGTCACAGTGGACAGGACTCCACTGACACCGAGAGCAACAACGAGGAGCGGGCATCTGGGGGAGGAGGGCCGGCGGCAAGTGGTCTCATCTATCTGACCAATCATATGGCCCCAGGAGCACGAAACGGCGCTTTGCCCCTGGTGAAGGAGGAGCAGAGGCACTATGAGTCTATGCGGGCGGTGGGAATGGAGTTGGGCATGGCAGTGGCTACAGAGGGCTTTAAAGTGCTAAGTGCTGAGGGTGAGGAAGTGAGGGCGTATCGCTGCGTCCACTGCAGGGTGCTCTTCCTGGACCATGTCATGTATACCATTCACATGGGATGCCATGGCTTCCGAGACCCCTTCGAATGCAACCTATGTGGCTACCGCAGTCAGGACCGCTACGAGTTCTCCTCACACATCACACGTGGAGAACACCGCTACTGAGCACACACACAACAAACCTTATGCATATATAAATACCAGCATCCCAACACAGATACACTGTCATCAAATAGACAACATATGTATAATTGGTTTTTTAATGCATTGTCTGAACACTGTGTGCATGTTGAAAGGATCGATGATTAATTTAAAATAAACTGGTATCATGTAGACAGATGTAAATATAATTCATTGCCATGTCTATTTTTCTACAACTGTGTTAGTTACTGATAAATATAAGAAAATACTTTAAAAAAAAAAAAAAAACATAAGCTGTACTGAACAATGGAAACTGAAATCGAGAAAAATCTCCAAATATTTTTTTCCCTGGATTCACAGCATAAATTAACCCTGTTTTGGCAGCAGGATTCAATTTATGTAAAAGACTAAATTATATTTGCATCCACAGACTATCTTGAAAAACAATTTTTCAGGAGAATACAGAATCCTCTCTTTTTCACTAGTTGGCTTAATAATTACTTGTGTCACTTTGTTTATGAACTAGAACTCAGCTACTCTTCTTGTATATGTAAATATACAGATTGTTAAAACCAATTCAAATACAGTTTCAAATGTTGCATGTGAGGTTGAAGTTATATGGCAATAACGATTGTAGCTACTATCAATCAAAAGTTTGGACACACTATATATATATATATATATATATATATATATATATATATATATATATATATATATATATAATGTCATTGTCTTAAAAACCATTTGATTCAGCTGCTGAAATTTGTTTCTAAAACAAACGGAAATAATGAAGTTCATGACCATGTACAATGTTTGTATTAGTACAAGTAGCTGTTTTTTTCCATTTAGGAGAAGCAGTTGATACAACCTCGGGCATAAGAGGTTTAAGAAAAGCTTCCTCGTGTCATGAAGTTGGTTAAGAAAATTCCAAGAATCTACAAAGCTTCATCAGGAGTACTACTAAGAAGCTGAAATCGACAATAGTTTTGATATGTTTAACATTTTTAAATGTTTTAAATGTGTGATATCCCAGTGTTAATGTTTTCATTATTCTAAAATAGCAGAAAATAGTAAAAATGAAGAAAACTATTCTATGAGCTGGTGTGTCCAAACGTTTGACTGGCAGTGTACTTCTTGTTTCAGCAGTATTGAGAACTTAACACTTCTCAAACCGAGAATTTTCTCCCCTTCCTGTCTGTATTATGAGCAAGTTTTTGGTCCGCTGTATTTCTTTTTTTTATCTTCATGTTTCTTTGTTTTTTATTTTATTATTATTTAACTTTAGATTTTCACAGGATTGGATGCATCAGTTATGCTAAAACATGCTTGCAAAATATCAATAAAAAAGAAATTACATTCAACCAGTGTTTCTGCACTTGTGTTTTTGAC
>JAFFST010048093.1:68874-81584 GCA_022414735.1 Noturus placidus | reverse complement strand
CAAAGTGATATCAAGCAGAGAACAATACAAGTAGTGCTACTATACAAGATCTATTAATTGAGTTCTAGAATAAGCAAAGTGCGCAGTGTAGAAATGCAAGTGCATATTTATTTATTTATTTATTTGTTTGTTTGTTTGTTTGTTTATTTATTATATGAGTTGGTTAGGTGTTGAAGGAAGAGGTGGGTCTTTAGCTGTTTCTTGAAGATGGTGAAAGATTCTGCAGTCCGGATTGAGGTTGGAAGATCATTCCACCGCTGAGGAACAGTTAGTGTGAAGGTTCTGGAAAGGGACCTTGCGCCACGCTGAGTAGGAACTACTAAACGTCGGTCACTAATCGATCGCAGATTGCGAGAGGGAACGTAAGCCTTCAGGAGAGAGTTGAGGTAGGAGGGTGCTGTTCCAGACAAGGTCTTGTAGGTGAGCATCAAGGCCTTGAATTTGATGCGGGCAGCTACAGGAAGCCAGTGGAGGGAGATGAAGAAGGGTGTGACATGGGTTCTCTTCGGCTGGTTGAAGACCAGGCGTGCTGCAGCATTCTGAATCATCTGAAGGGGTGTGATGGAGCTGGCTGGGAGGCCCGAAAGTAGAGAGTTACAGTAGTCCAGTTTTGCGATAACAAGAGCCTGGACTAGTATCTATGTAGCCTGTGTAGCTAAAAACATTAGCTTTTTACTTCTGACGATTGTATTTAGGCTTCAAAATTCAAAGAAATTGTGTTCATTTGTGAAGATGATCTTGATGAATAAGACATGGAAGAATCATAAACTTTTCTTGGTCACAGAGTTTATTTTCTGCAATAATCCAATAGCTAATGGAACAATCCTGTTGGCTTTTTGTTGAGGGAATCAGGGTGATGCTAGCTTCCGGGGTGGCCTACAAAAATACCTCATCCATGCAGGATTGACGACTTCCACATTAGTGTTTGACATTTGAGAAGGGGACACCTGTCTCTCATAATGAAGACATAGTCCATCTCTACAGTGGGCAATTATTATGTTTATGATGGAGAAGATGCCAATGTGCATGTAACACCAGTCCCATTCACAAAGCGACAGATTTTCTCAGAATAAAAGTACATCGTGAGAAAACAACTTTGTGTTATGTCAAGATCGCGAGAAAAGGAAGTGACGATCACGAGAAAACAACAAAAAAAAAATAACAATGCCTGACCGCTTAGGGCGGCGCTAAGCTTTTGGTACTGGATTAATGCAGACTTGGCAACCCGCTCTGCACAGCCTGACAGTTGAGATGGGATAAAGAAGTTCCGGTGATTTCTACACTGTTAAACGGGAACAGCAAATTTACTCGACTAATGCCTGGAAGTTTCAAGTCTGGGCTTTTATCTGACGTCAGAAATCGCATTTATACTTCGTATTGTATCTCAAACTCGTGGACAATCACAGGAACCCTATATATGAGAGTTAGCTAGCGTGCTAGCTATCCAGCACATTAGCTTTAAATGCACGGCTAGGGCAGAGGAGAGGAGAGGAGAGGAGTCGAGTCATCACACCACACCCAGGATGCACCGCGGCTACAAACCGTCCAGAGGACAGAGCGTTTATTCACAATAAACCCTGTTTAATCAAGTCAGGCGTGTAGCTGGTTTACTACTAGTGCAAAAAAGTTTCTTGTTTCTCCAAAGAAGCCATGAAACACCAGAGTCAGGATACTTTTCGGGGAGACAGATAACATTAGCTAGTGTTTTAGCTAGCGCGCTAAGTGTCCTGTGTGTATCAGTGTATAGGACAGCGTCACTCTCAGTCTAGTGTGTGTGTGTGTGTGTGTGTGTGTGTGTGTGAGTGATAGCAGGTAGTTATGAGCAACCCTACTCTCATGTACACGTTTGTTTTAAGAGATGATAACAGCAGCGTATATGCTGAAGTCTCCAGGATCCTCATCTCTACCGGAAAATGGAAACGACTGAAAAAGGACAATCCGAGATTTAACTTGATGCTTGGAGAGCGGAACCGCCTTCCCTTTGGGCGCCTAGGTAAAGTTTGTTTGTATGTGTGTGTGTGTGTGTGTGTTACAAAGTGTATTTTAAAAGCTCTTGAATAAATTGTCAACCCATTTTACTCACTGAATGAATTCCTTTATGTGAACCGTGCTTTACTTGAGAAGTTGAAAAGTAAGCACATTATCCTGGTCAGGGTCACAGAGGATCTGGAGTCTAAATAAGGAACAGGAGCAGGACAGCAAGGCAAGAATACACCCTGCATGCACCATGCACACATTCATGTACGCCTAAACGGAAATTTCGAGTCAACAGTCCACCTACTGGCATGTTTCAGGGAGCTGGAGAACCAGGAGGAAACCCACACAGAAATGTCTAACATCATTTCTACGGATGCACCAATACACAATGTCACAACTCGGACTATCATGTGGTACAAGTCAAGTGGCTTTTATTGGCATCTCAATCATATACTGTACAGCTGGTACAGTACACGGTGAGATGAAACACCGTTCCTCTGGGACCATGGTGCTACAGAAATCAGAGACCTGCATGAGACTACAAAAAGAGCACAGTGCAAGATTGTACAAATTTACTAAAAGCAGGACAATTGGCACTTCTGTTGCCAAGTAATCGCAGCGTGACTTAAGGCATTTACCTCCATTGTCCGTGTTGTCAGTCAACATTCCAGACACTCGTGGTATAAAGTGCATCAGTGGATTGCATCAGAAAACTGTCAGACCTGCTTCGATAACAATCCAGTAGTTAACGCTAACCTTGATTTAATATCAGCCTTGATACTCACTAAAAGACTGGTGCATCAGATTATACTCGCTGCCAAGAAGGCCATATCCGTTTCATCATGTGTTAGCGTGATGCTCTCTGACTTGTCTTCAATGGTCTGTAAAAATCCAGCATCTTGAGCTCCTTTCAACTCTGTTTACATTAAACTGCCTTAACATTATGTTGCCAATAATATTATCTTGTCCTACTCTGCAGCAGCAGAGGTTAATGACAGACATGAATAATTCTTCAGCAAAATGGTGTTCAGTAGTTACACAAGTATGTATAATTTTGTATAACACAAAATAATTACCACTGTATGTCTTTCACAGGCCATGAACCAGGACTGATGCAGCTGGTCAACTATTATAGAGGAGCAGACAAGCTGTGTCGCAAAGCATCTCTGGTCAAGTATGACTTCATTCTTCAGCTTTTATTTGAGTTATTTGATTCATTTTGTGTAGACTTCGGCATTCAATCCATTTGCACTATAAGCATGATAAAATATCTGAAAATGTATCTTCTGCTCTTGGTTTTTGATTTCTCTACAAACCTCTGTAAAGGTATATAAAAGCTACATCTCATACATTTCACTGGACATCATTTTTTAAATTTATTTATTTAATATCATTATTATTATTATTATTATTATTATTATTATTATTTTAACCTGCAGGTTAATAAAGACTAGTCCAGAACTGAAAGACTCCTGTAACTGGTTCCCTGAGTCATACACTATTTATCCAACCAACTTCAACACTCCTGTGGCTCCTGCCACCAATGGCATCAGCTATCTGAAGAACAACCCAAAAACGGATGAGCGTGAGGTCTTTCTTGCCTCCCATAACACCAAAAAGGAAAACGGGGAGGGAACTGTGTGGATCGCTAAATCATCTGCTGGAGCAAAAGGTGCGAACAAATCGAAAAGCCAATTAAGAGTTCGCATATAAAACCAAATGCAACTGGAGTGTCTTGAACCATATTTATGGTATTTTAAGCATCATGAGTTTCTTGTTGGGCCACAATACCACATTGGTGAATGTGTACCTGTTTTAACCCAATACTTTAACTTTCAAAATGCTTGTCAATCCCATTAGGCATTGAATCAGATATGTTAGACCAGGGAGGAAATTAAACCAAGAGCTGTGACTGTGTTTTTTTAAACATTTTCTTTTAAAATATACCTGTGAACATTTTACAACATGTGTATCAGTTCATTCTTTCATTTAATAATACAAATAATGGAGTAACAGTGTGACTCATTATTTAGTAAGATCTTTATGGTATTTTTTTAGGGGCTGGAATCTTGATATCTCAGGATGCAAACCAGTTGCTGGAGTTCATTGATAATCAAGGACAAGTTCATGTCATTCAGAAGTATCTGGAGCGACCCCTGCTGTTGGAACCAGGGCATCGCAAATTTGATATAAGGTAAGAAATGCAACCCCTTGGATTTTGTCTCTTAATTGTGGACTTCAAGCACAAAGCAGGGAAAAAAAGATCACTGGTTTATAACGTGTGATGTTTTTAATCCTCTGTGTTAAGGAGCTGGGTGCTCGTGGACCATCAGTACAACATCTACCTGTACCGTGAGGGAGTGCTGAGGACGTCTTCAGAGCCATACAACAGCTCAGACCTGCAGGACATGACCAGCCACCTGACCAATCACTGCATCCAGAAGGAGCATTCTCAGAACTATGGCCGCTACGAGGAGGGCAATGAGATGTTCTTCGACGATTTCAGACATTACCTGCTGAATGTTCACGGCATTTCCATGGAGACCTCCATCTTACCTCAAATCAAGCAGATAATAAGGTGTGACTGGTAGCTCACAGGCACTCATTACAATCCTCTCTGACTAAGCAAGCTTCATCTTCTGTGAGAGTTATGAAATAATTCCTTACAGCTGCACAATATCCATTTTAATCATTATTGTACTATATTCACAATATGGCTATAACAGGCTGCCATCTGAACACCATAGCAAATACACATTTTTATTATGTGCTGTGAACATCCTGATCTGAGATGTTCCAGATGATCAAATAACTATATCATAAAGCAGAGTAGTCACCACCCCTCTTCCCTGGAGGTCTACCTTCCTACAAGTTTCATCTCCAACCAAAATCTATCACACATGTATTAGTTGATTAAGAACTTCCTAAGGCAATGATTAGATGGTCAGGTGGGCACGATAATTTTAAGCACACCACAGTTGGAGTAGCTGTATAATCGCAATAAATTCTTTTGCACGTAGTATGCAGCCATAAATACCTGTAGGTTTTTGTACATGAAGTCCAATTTTTAATACTGTTCAAAACTTCAAATCCATTACTCTATTTTATTTAGTACATGGTACATATCTCCCCTTATTTCACAGGAGCTGCCTCATGTGTATTGAACCAGCAATCAGCACTAAGCACCTGTCTTACCAGAGCTTTCAGCTTTTCGGTTTCGACTTTATGCTGGACGAGAGCTTTAAACTGTGGCTGATTGAGATCAACGGAGCACCTGCATGTGCACAGTCAGTACCTTTTAGAGAATTTTTTGAGTATCTGCTCTCTTTATCAACTATAAATTACTTCTCTGCTTACTGTTGAGCCACCCGTATTTCCTTAGTGTCATACTTATCTTGTTATACACTATATAGCCTATGTGGACACCTGACCATCACACTCGTATGTGGCTCTTCCCCAAAATTGGAAGCGCACAATTGTATAGGATATCTCTGTATACTGTAACATTACTATTTCCCTTCACGGGAACTAAGAGGCCGAAACCTGTTCCAGCATGACGATGCCCTGTGCACAAAATGAGCTCTATGAAGACATGGTTTTCCAGAGTTTTGAGTGAAAGATCTTGTGTGACCTGCATAGAGCCCAGAACCTCAACCCCACTGAAAACCTTTGGGATAAACTGTAACACAGACTTCACCCCAGGCCTCCTCAACTGACATCAGTGGCTGACTTCACTAATGCTCGTATGGCTGAATGGGTACATATTCTCATAGCCACGCTCCAAAATATAGAGTGGAGGCTGTTATAGCAGCCAAAAAAAAAAGGGGGGGGGGGGGGGGGGTTAGATTAGAATTGGATGGTCAACACGTGCATAAGGGTATGTTGGTCAGATGTCCACATATTTTTGCCCATATAGTGTGTCCACTAGTTCCTCAGTAATCTGTAACCTCCTTTAAATTTGATCAACTGAGAACCATTGTGGAAACCATATTTCATAATTCTGAGAACAAAACTTCAAATAATTTCTTTACTTTGTCTGAAGGTTGTTGTGTGAAACTGATCTCCTTTAGAGTGCAATTCCCTTTCTAAAATGTTCATCCTATTCGTTCTGTTGAATAGTGCGTGAATCATGAGTAACATCGTTCACTTCTGTTGTCTGCATTGTGAAAAAGTTCTTCTCCTCTCATTTTTAGGAAGCTCTACCCGGAGCTGTGCCAAGGCATCGTGGACGTAGCCATTTCCACCATTTTCTCACTAAATGCAGACGCCCTGTCCTACCCACCGTTCTCCACTTCTCCTTCTCTCTCCTCCAGCTCTTCACCTAAACTCAGAGCACCACAACACTTTGGCCCATTCATCAAACTGTAAGCACGATAATGCGTTCTAAAAATAATAATAATAATCCACCAAGATCCTTCTCTTTCTGTCTGTCTGGACTTCTAATCAGTTCAAAATCCCAAAAATGGGATTTCAATTCCCGGCACTATCAAGCTTCCACTGCTGGGCTCTTGAGCAAGGCCCTTAACCCTCAACTGCTCAGTTGTTTAAATGTAAGTTGCTCTGGATAACACATGTTCAATATGTGTTTCTCCTCACATCTCTGGTATGATTTCAGCTGTTTTTTTTTTTTTTTTCTTTTCTTTTCTTTTTTTTTGTGCTAGAGGTGGGCTGTTTATCCTGACTGGATGACGATAGCAGGTTTTCAGTTCTCTACACAAACACAATCACAAGAATATTGTCACTAGAAAACACAAGGATAGTCCTTGAATTCCTGTGACTTTAGTGCCTTACATTCCCATAGACACATTCCCCATAAAACCCCAAGCAGAATTTTTTTTAAACAAAATGCAATGTATACATATTGAAGATTCAGTTATAAACCAGTTGCAGTTTTTGTTATGGGCTTTAAAGAGGGGTAGATTTGGCCTCAGGCGCTATTGTTCAGTATTTTTAAGTGTCTGTACATCCCATTAGAAATCAAAAGCATCTTCTTGCTCCTATAGTACTTGCTATAGGCTTTGATACTTCACATTAATCTCTCTTTAGGTTCGGGAAGTGTTATTTATGGTGACGAGGCATGTCGGCAAAGCATTGATGTTTTGTAAGTTTGATCTTTATGTTGTGTGTGTGTTTGTTTTGTGTGTAGCTGTACATCTTAGATATACTTTATTTATCTTCAAGCATGATCAAACACGGCATTAATAACTCCAGTACAATCATCCACTCTTATACATACTGTTATCTTTCACTGCCCAAAACTGATTTTTCAGTACAACAGACTTTGTAGTACAAAGTCCAGCACAGCAGGCGACTAATCACCAGTTTTTATTTTTTTTCTCATATTTTAAAAGGTTTATCAAACATATTAAAATTCTACCTCCATAGTAATGCAGATTTTTCCACACATTCATATCACTTTCTAGTTCACTAAACCTGAATAAAAATATTTTATTTGCGAATTCAGTGCATGTTGCAGTGCATGTTCAATTAAATGCATGCAAAATGCTGTTTTATATGAAATGCACGTCTAGGAACATTCTCCCTATGCTTAATATTTCAAGACCTGTTCAGAATTAAATATTCACATTTGGGTTAAATGTGTGTTTTTATAAACTCACCTTGTCTTTGGTGACATCTTTTTTTTTTACATTTTTTTTTTATATAAAAACCTTTTCCTCAGTCAGTTGTATTGGCCCTCATACTAGCGTATTGCATTTTGACAGCCATTATTTGTGTATATTGGATGTGTCTTGGGTCTTTGTTTACAATGAATGGCTGTTCGTGATTCAGCTGTGTTCTATGTAAATGATCAGACACAAGCCTCACTGAACCTTAAAACATGGTTTAGCTGCAGCAGTATGTCAAATGAGTCTTTTATTTCATGAGAATTCCTTGACAGAAAGCTTGTGACCTGACCCCGGGCATGCTGCAGTAGGAATACTTATGTAATGGTAGATCCTGAAAAGGATTTATGATTTATGTTTTGTGTAGAGTATGTGTAATAAACATTTCATGAAGAAAAGCAAGCCTCATATAGTATGTAAACCTTCAGTTGCTACAGTCGTCATATTAGTGTTGGATCACTACATATTTTGGTGAAAATGTGTAAATACTTTACAGAACAGTATTATTTTCAGTCATCAGTTTAAGGCTTTCCTTTTTTTTTAAAAAAAAAAAAAATTAAAATCCTGAAAGGGAGAGGGTGCCTTATTAAACGTAATTTTGAAATGTTCTGAAAAGACAGTACACTAAGATTTCTTTTTGTTGTTAGTCACTTTTATTCTGTGTTTATTTATTGTAATGTACACTTTGTGAACTAGACACTTTGCAATAGTCTTTTGACTTGATTTATATATTTATGTATTCTGTTCGATGTGTGTATAACAATTGAGAAATAAAATTCCTGCCCACCCCAAGCTGAGCTAAAGTCCTTCAACATTTCATCAATTCTAACCAAAGAGAATTGAAATGCTTTATAAATTTTATTTTGAACATTTTCTGTTCCGTAAAGACCCGTGGTATTTGTCCAATTTTTAAGTCATTTAAGAAATTTGACATTCTGAACTGTATGTATCCATCTGCTTGGTATCTTGTTCCCCTTAGTAATGAAAAGGTCGTGTTCTGGCCTCGTGCCTCTGAGCTCCACAGTAAAGCTGTAAACCCCTGATTTGTGCTCAGCATGTAAACCCAGCTGTCACCAGAAAAGGTCATCTGGTCTTCTACTTTCACTCCTGAATGTTTCCTACAGTTAGCTTTAAAGGAAACCTATTAAATGTATTTTAGTAAATAGCAACACCATACTGTGTTTATGATTTTTGTGTCAGTTTTCTATTTTTGTAATGTTTTGTGCCTGGTATGTGTGATTGCAATGTTGGTCATGTCAAATGAAATGAGTTATTCAGATTTTTTATTTGTTACAGTAAGTAAATAAATAAATACAGTAAATTTGAAACAAATTCAAGAGATTAGACGTTTCTATTTTGCTGGGTCCACCTTCACAAAGCAAAAGACTTCACAATGTTATGTTCAAATAGATAAATGGACCGTAGCGGGCCTATGACATTAAAATGCAGGCAGTCGGTCAGTGGTTTGGCTCTGTAACGCTATAATCACAAGCTCCGAGATGTATTGCTCGAAATATGAAGGCAGCTAGTAGAAAAATCAGGAATATTGTACACTTTATTGGTCTAATGGACCACAGAGCAAACAAAAAAGAAAGCAATTATTATTAATCTCAAACAAAACTTGCCCCTGCAGGACTTACAGTCCATAATTTATTAGCTAACTCTCCAAAACAATCAATCCTTACTTTTTGATGAATTGAGCTGGTCATTACTAATTTAGAAAAAAAAAAAAAATAATTCTCAGATATACCACAAAGGTATTCCCTATTAAGCCATAATAGCCTGTTTGTGTTGCTCTTAGTTTTTATGTAAAGTTCCATTTATGAGCCGTACCTTATTACTCATATGTTTAATGCTAAAGTAATTTTACCCATGTGAGAAACCCCAACTAAACCTCAGATGAATAACCATCTTTCCCATTTTAAAACATCAATAAAATAACTGCTCACATTCTGATAACTTTTATGTTGGAGAGCTTTAAATAATGGCTGATTGAGATCAACAAACAGGTCAAAGTGATTCAGGAGAGATTTTATGTTTATTCAGGTGTGTGCAATTTTACCACCACACAGCAGTCACAGAACTTCAAACCGTTGTGACTGAAGAGGAAGGTGGAAATGTCCAACCAACACTGCAGGCAGAATAATGAAAGGAGGAAGTTAAACCCCCCAAACACTCCCTGATTATGCCATAGGCATATGTAGTATATAGTAGCTCATAAGGCCTTAAACTTTGGGCTTGAGAGATTTCAATGGTGCAGAATCATTTAACAACAATTTAAAACATAAAAAAGAAACCATTTAATGCTTGAAATAAAATACTGTAATCAATGAAGTTTTTTTGAACTGCGTGCCACATACAATTCTGGAATCCAGTGTATGACCCTACCGTATATAATTATACTCTACTAATAACCCTGCAAATAGGATTGTATCAACATCTACACTATTTAAAAGCTGATCAACAGCCTTTTTTTAATTACACTGGCTGACAGTCATTTCAGTCTTCAAAATGAATCTCGTTCATCTCATTAATGCATTAGAAACACACAAAAAAAGATAAACGCATGTAACAGCACCCATAACTCCTAAGCAAAAGGATACATCAGATACGTACAACAGTGAAGATAGATTCATATTTAATCACAAATTTATTAACAAAGACACCAAGCCAAGCAGCTTTTGTCAGTAGAATGTCATATATAAGGTCAAACAGAACAAACGCACAAAGCAGCTACAATATTGCACTTTGTCAGAATGCAGAGAAGCAGCCCAATGCAGATAACGTACAAGCAATTTATAATAAACCCGCATGAACTTTATTCATTTTCCACACAGATGCTTGTGGAGTTGAACCTTGCCTTCAGTGGTCCATTTTTATTCTTAAAAAAAGCGGTTCACTCTTTCGGTAAAAGGACTGTGATATATGTATACCATTAAATCATTAAGATTAATTGACTTACCAATCAGTAAACCATCTCCATCAATAATTAGAGACCTGATCTGGTCACTCTCAGGTCATACTTCATGACTGTTCATAGATACAAATTTACAGTGCACATACAGCTGTTTACTATAATTGTGATTTTAGCTCTTCCTCAACCAGAGTTGAAAAGAGGCAGTACACATTTCTTTAATAATCCTTTTCAAAAATATTTTGTCTTGATCAGATATATGAACATTATGAGAAGTTAAATAGAACCAGTCCATCAACTCACCTACATCAATCTATATAACTTTATATTTAAAAAAAAATTGTAACAGATAAAGAAGTAAAAAGTTGTCAGATGAAAACTGTAAAAAAAAAAAATAAATAAATAAAATTTAAATGGCTAGTAACGTTTTCTCCATTAGAACAATTTTCCTTGGTTTCTTAAACCTTTGATCCACATTCTTAATTATGGACATTTGAAAGAAAAAAAAAAAAAAAAATTAAAAAATAATAATAAATAAATAAATAAATAAAATTTAAATGGCTAGTAACGTTTTCTCCATTAGAACAATTTTCCTTGGTTTCTTAAACCTTTGATCCACATTCTTAATTATGGACATTTGAAAGAAAAAAAAAAAAAAAAATTAAAAAATAATAATAAATAAATAAATAAATAAAATTTAAATGGCTAGTAACGTTTTCTCCATTAGAACAATTTTCCTTGGTTTCTTAAACCTTTGATCCACATTCTTAATTATGGACATTTGAAAGAAAAAAAAAAAAAAAAATTAAAAAATAATAATAAATAAATAAATAAATAAAATTTAAATGGCTAGTAACGTTTTCTCCATTAGAACAATTTTCCTTGGTTTCTTAAACCTTTGATCCACATTCTTAATTATGGACATTTGAAAGAAAAAAAAAAAAAAAAATTAAAAAATAATAATAAATTAGTCCAGTAAAGCCTGACAAAGCTTAACAGCTAATGTTATTTTTTACCATTTTACTGAAAATGAATTGGGTAGAAAACAAATAGTAATAAAGCATATTTACGACAACTATATGCACACATTCAAATCAAACAGTTAGATGTTGCCATATCCTTCACACACATTAGACAACAAGATAACAAAAAATTATCAAATAAAAGGACATACAGAGCATTAATCATTGAATCATTGGGTTGAAAGTGCAATGACTGTGTAAATCCCTAACCTGAGCCTGAATAATGTGCCAAGTTCAATTTTATTTCACAAATCAAAATGCATTTCAGTACTCACACTTCTGGGTCTGGGAGTGGGTTGAGAATGCATGATTGTTAGTTGCACTTAATCAGCAGTTGATCGTATAATTTCTAATGTTGTCTGAAGACATTACACAAGCTAAATTTGCTTACTTAGTATAGGAAAGTAAAGGCAAGTAGACATATGTAAAGGGCTTCCTGTGTTTAATAAAAACAAAAAAAAAAGAAAAATAATAATAATGATGAGAAGGGTGTAGAAGTTGCCTCAGTCTGTGCCCTCACTGAACCCTTTCGACTTCATCAGCACATGCTATGCAGAGCTTCAATGCGCTAGGTCAGTGTGACTGGCACTCAGGTCCCGACTCTTCCTCAGACGATTATTTCGCTCCTATCCATGATAATGGAGTGAAGAGAAAAATGGAGAGTTGAAACTGGTAAATCCTGATAAACTCTAATTAAAAGACCATTGCAAATAATTGCGAATATCATACATATTTACAGTTGAGGCCAAAGATATTCAATCCCATCACATCACTTTTCAGCTTTAATTAACTACAACAGAATTGCAATGGGTCAAACACTTACATATACCAAGTTCTTAAAATCTCTTTAAACAGTCTGAAACATTCCAGAGAGTAATGCAAATCTTCTTATTGCCCAATAGCATACTTAGGAGTTAACTGGGAGTGAACATGTGTCTGTAAAATGGCCTGCCTTGAGAGATTTATTTGCCCTTGATATAACAATTTTTATTGATTCTCATACACTTTTCAGAGTACAACAAGATATATCAATACAGAATCAACATTTTTTTTTACCCCGATAACAGTTTACATATGATCAATTTACTTATGATTCATGTACATGTGATTTAATTACATATGATTCATTTTCATAAATCCATACAGAATCAAACTTTTAACCCCAGTAACATC
>JAFFST010048093.1:11387-21924 GCA_022414735.1 Noturus placidus | reverse complement strand
GATATGTGCAGTTGTGTAATATAATGCTGTGCAACATTAAGCTCAGGTAGTTGACAGGGTAAAACAGGATAAAGTGGTTACTGAAGAGAAATGAATAGAAGATGTGGGTGTTGTGTAAACAAGTCCAAGCTCTAGTCCTAAGTCTTGTCCTGGTTCAGGGGCTAAATGGCCTGTGGGAAGAAGCTCCTCCTCATTCTCTCTGTGTTGGCCTTCAGGGAGTGGAAGCGCTTCCCTGAGGTCAGCAGAGAAAAGAGTCCATTATTTGGCTGGCTGAGGTCCTTCACTGTTTTCCTGGCCTTGGTCCTGCATTGCTTGCTGTAGATTGACTACAAGTCTGGGAGCTCAGTGTGGATGGTGATCACACCATCTTCTGCAGATCCCACCCATCCTGCTTGGTGCTGTTCCCAAACCAGGCTTTGATGCTGTTTTAATTTTGCTTTTTATAAAAGCAATGTACAAGAATCTGTATTTAAATTTAAGAGGTAATGTTTTAATTTTTCATTTCCAGGTATGACTTGACGCAAAATGACTCCATCCGTGAAATTGAGGCCATCCGAGGACGTGTGTCTGTGCTGTGGGGAGAGGTAATAAGACAGGGTATAGCAGGCCAGGGGTTGGAGCTTCAGAGTCTTCTAACTCATCTGGACCAAGTGGACACCGGACGGAACCCCTGCATTCGAGAGGCACGGCGAAGGGCTGTGCTGGAGATCCAGGCAGTCATCACGTATCTTGACCTCCGAGAAGCCCTCGGCCGCCGGAACCCGGGACCAGATGAATCGCCACCTCACACGGCCGTGTGGCGTGTCCTTGCCAGCCTCTCTGAGCTGCATTTCCAAGTGCTCTGCTTTGATGGCAAGAGAGCTGACAAGAGCTACATGGTGCTTGAGGAGTTGCTGACCAAGCAGCTTCTGGCTCTGGATGCTGTGGACCCTCAGGGGGACCAGGAAACAAAAACGGCACGCAAACAAGCGGTCAAATATGCCCAGAACATCCTCAGCTACCTGGACATGAAGACAGATGAGTGGGAATACTGAGAAAGAAAATAGAATAAAAGCAGAATACTGGAAAGATTCACTTGCACAAAGTGCTTTGAAAATGTTTTGTGCCTAGTTAATGGCATGGTGGCGGAGGACTTGCACAAGTCGAATTTGTATATAAAAGACTTTGTCCTAGATGGTAATTTTTTTCCCTACATGCACTACAATTGCTCCTTTTCAATTTGTCTGGTTATTATCCTAGTCAATGGGCAGCGGGTCAGTTGTTACTGAAACAGCAGTTTTGTTCACTAAACTGTCCGCAAGCAAACCTATGCAGCATTTGAGTGTTCTTGTTATGATTCTGGCTCCATGATCTGCTTTTTTGTTTATTTTGTGCTCACTGTGGTATGGCGCTAAAACCCTGTTTTCCCAGTCGACCAATTGTCTATAAAGAGCATGTTAGGAGGAAGTTCATCTGCGGTCTTTACTTAATGTAGTTGCAACATAAGACTGTATTCCTGATTACACCATCAGTATGGAAATGATTAACCACATGCCAGACACAAACATTTAACAAAAAATAAGTGATGGCCCATGTTTGAGCTCTGTAGATTGGTTGGCCTGAATAAGTAGCATAGAAAGATCTGTCCCAGGATTGGGAATTTTCACCCAATATTTACAATAATAATAATAATTATTATTTTTTTCTTGCATTACAAATGGCTTAGTTTTGTTAAGCCTTTGTTGGCAAAATGCATACATTACATATAAATATCAGCCTGTGTGAAGTGTTTTGTTTCAAGAGAGGTATGGTAGAGAGAAACAGTGCCTGAAGATGATCAAAAAGAGATTATCTTGAGAAAATCAAATCGATACCAAGTCATATACCAATTAATGATGTTGCAACCTGATTGAATAGAAACGGGGAAAATATTTTTAGCTATTGTGCAGGCTTTTTAGCTTTGTGTTTGGTGTGTGTGTGGTGGGGGGCATGATACTGATCAAAGTAGACGGGGAATTCTAGAACATTCCACACAGAAAGTAGTGTCACATGCTATCAAAATAGCACCTAAAAATCGTTCAGCCCTTTTCTCTTTCTCAAATGGTCAGAGTTGCCATGGTTACAAACATCAGGGCTTTGTCCCCTCCTCCTGTTGAGTTCATAAGAGCATTTCCCTGTGAATATGCAGTGAGTCATGCTGCATGATCAGATTAATCAGCTTTGACTAACCTGACTCTCCTTAACCAAATCATCCAACATTCCATCATTAGTATTTTTTTTCCCTTCCACCTCTCTCTTTTTCTCTCTCCCACCTAAACATTCTCCACTCCTTCAGCTGTCTAAGCTCTACACATGCTTGTTCTGTGATGTTTGTTGATCATAAAAAAACTTTGCACTCAAACCTTTGGAAGTATTTTGCTGTCTTAAGATTTTTGTTTGCTGCATCTACTGGTCATGAGAGAAGACCAATATCAGAAAATATAAGCAAATGGGGTCATTTAGAGTACAGCCGAAATAACTAAAGCCAACAGAGAATGTGATTCAATAAGATACTTGTGCAAAGGACCGAAAACTGGGACAGGGAAATGAAGCTGTGAAATATACAGGAGGTAAAGAAAAGCCAGATGTGGTAACCGCCCAGGGTTTTGTTGTGGTCTTGTAGTCCGCTTGTCATTGTCACATTCTGTCTGAGTTTGTGGCAGCCATTGTGTCAGTCAAGCTGAATAAGTCGTAACCCAGACAAAGCCAAATACTGAACTAAATGCAGACTGAAAATCCAATCAAAATGCTTCATATTTGTGCACTTAACTCCTGTCTGGACAGCTATGACAAAGCACATAAACGTGTTCAAATTTGCACATTATATCCAGGTCAGTGGTTCTCCCAGACCCACACAGTGGTCACATATACACTATCTCACAAAAGTGAGTACACCTCTCACATTTGTGTAAATATTTGATGATATCTTTTCATGTGACAACACTGAAGAAATGACACTTTGCTTCAATGTAGTGAGTGTACAGCTTGTATAACAGTGTAAATTTGCTGTCCCCTCAAAATAACTCAACACACAGCCATTAATGTCTAAACCGCTGGCAACAGAAGTGAGTACACCCCTAATTGAAAATGTCCAATATTTACAAAAATGTGTGGGGTGTACTCACTTTTGTGAGATACTGTAAATGTGCTATCATTTTCCAGTGCCAGCAGAAAGTGTAAAAGTGGTTGTAGTGCATCACGTATAAAAGTTGCATTGTTTTTCCAACACGCCACATTTCAATTAACCTGATGCTTCATTTAATCATTTAGACATGGCTTGAGGCCATTTGTTTTTTCGGAGGATTCAAAATGAGTTGTCTTTTTTTTTCGTTTTCTTCTCAACAGATCCATGTATTCTTCCTTTTTCTGTACAAGTCATGCAATCATCTCAGTGAAGCTGTCATTATGGTGACAATACAGTGTATGGTTTTGCCTCAAACTAAAACAATTACAACAGACACCGTGTTTGGGTCTGTGGGAGGTAATATTAGTTTATATTTTCAGTGCTGTAGGGTAGGAATTCATGTTTCAAGCCTAGTTAGAGTAGCGGCACTATGTTAATTGAGAATAATTGGATTTTAAAGTCATTTGCTCTTAAATTCTCATCAATTTCAATTCAGTGGTTTAATTTCAGAAGCACTTTCCATATGGATTTCTGCTTTGGTACAAAGCAGCTCTGGATTCTCTAGTTTAGTACTAGAGATTGATATCTGGTGCTAAAACACTCACAAACACTTGTAAACACTTGTATCCTGTACTACAGAGTATTACTTGTTAACTTTTTTTTTTAATAACACTGTGACATAGGCTGGTGCACAGTGCTGTTTACTTTTGTCTAGCATACCCAGATGTTTAAATGCCACTGGTGGATGGATGGAGGTGAATCAATAGAAGTTCCATCTTATTGAGAGATACTGTAGATTACTCGGTACATCTCAAGGTATGTAATGAACTACAAAGCACTTTCAGTTCAGTGGATTTTAGTTTCATCCCATACTCTTTCCTCTCAAGTGCCAAAATATAAAGTATTTATGCTCCTAGCATATCACTTAAATCACAAAGAACATCAGCTGCATAGATATAGAATGTAATGAGGAATGTCCTGTTTCTGTGGCATATCAAAGGTTCTTGTGAGCTTCCCTGGTCTTAACCTTGCATAACAATCAAGGAAAATTAGGTATTAAAGAAAGACAAATAAAAGAGAAGGGAAATTGTAGTTTTATTTTACTTATCAGACCACTTGAAGGAGAATGTGTTTGAGGTCAGGTTTACAGAATGCTTTGCTCAATGTTGCATACCATTTGAGATATTATTGTGTGAGGCGTGATTTGTGTGCTGTCTGGAGTACGCTTGTACAGAAAAAGCACACAGTTTTGAACAGCTGTATGAATGTGTTGATTAATTGGACTATTTACATTTTATTTATCTCGATAAGGAAGGTGATAAATAAAAGGTGAATAAAAATCCTGTGCATGGCAATATGTTCATTTGTGCCTGAACTGGATCAGCTTGTTTCTATGGCAACATTTCCTATTGGAAAGCAAATGGCAGGTAAAGTATTCAAAAAATGCAGTTGGATCAAATGCTGTTAGAAACACCTAAGAAGACCTCCCTTGTTCTTCATTTTCCAGAATCAAGACTAATCACATGGTGTTGAGATTCATCCAGTAAAGTACACTTTCTTCACCTGTTTATCTGCTGTACACTGTCAATCTAAAATACCTTCCAGATAAAAGTTCAGCTATCCACATATCTGTCGGGGCAGTGCTTTGGAGCCTGTGATGTTTATATCAAAAGACAAGATCAGAGTCCCTGAAGTCAATATTGAGATTAACAGCACAAGGTTTTTGTACATATGCTTCTCCTTGTTAAGAATGTGACTTAAATGTGCAATAGGTAACATGCATATCATTAAAATTACCTAGAAATGCAGGGAAAAAATTAATGCAATATTAGCAACAGCCCACCATACTTCTGTATTTACATGTACCTCCTGTCACATCTTATAAGCACCCTCAAAGCCAATTCAGTTCAACCCTGTTTTCTTCAGAAAAGTAAACATAGAAGATAGTGCCAACAATCTTTTGCTATAGAGAAAAAAAAACATGCTCTTCTACCAAAACACAAAATAAAGCAAGATTATATCTAGGATGGGCTTTTCTACACTGTTACAAGCAAAGGTGAAACAGGTACACTTGAATTAATGGCTGGATTATGTAAAGATTGATTGAGCTTCAACTCTTATGGTATAACTCAGTGCTTTGGGATTGGTATAAGTGTATATAGATGGGATTGAATATAATGCTAGATAAATAATGGCTAATGATTTTTGCAATGCAGCAAGCTACGTTTGGCATTTTTGGGAAAAAAAAACTCCAGGTGTATATATGAGAGGTTTTTATAAATAAAAACCCAATGTTGCTTGCTAGGCCTGCTGCACCATGCTTAGGACAACCAAATCATTTCAGTCAAGTTTCACAAGATATGGACAGTGAATGAATCAACACTTAATTAGGAACACCTGTAAACCTACACATTCATGCAAGTATCTAATCAGCCAATCATGTGGCAGCAGTTTAATGCATAAAATCATGCAAAGGTGGATCAGCTCTTTGTTACATTATGTTCACATCAACCATGAAAATTGTGAAAAAATTTGATCTTAGTGTTTTTTGACTGTGGCATGATTGTACAGGACAGACTGGTTTTGAGTATTTCTATAATTGCTGATCTGGGTTTTTCACACATAATAGTCCCTGGAGTTTACTCAGAATGGTGCATTAAAGAAAAACATGTAGTGAGTGGAAGTTCTGTAGACAGAAACACCTTGTTGATGAGAGCGTTCAGCGGAGAATGGCTAGACTGGTTACACAGAAAGCCTGTCTACTCTGCACAACTGTGTGGAGCAGGAAAGCATCTCAGAATGCACATGTTGAAACTTGAGGTGGTTGAACTAAAACAGCAGATCATGTCGCGTTCCACAAGCTCACCATACCTGGACAGTTGAAGACTGGAAAAACCTAGTCTGATGAATCTTGATTTCTGCTGAGGCACACAGATGGTAGGGTCAACATTTGGTACCAACAGCATGAATCCATGGACCCAGTCTGTCTTGTGTCAACAGTCCAGGCTGGTGGAGGTGGCCCGTTAATACCAATCAATCACCGCTTGAGTGCTACAGCCTATTTGAATATTGTTGCTGATCATGTGCATCCCTTCATGGCCACAATTTATCCGTCTTCTAATGACTGATAAATGATAATGCACAATTTCAAATCAATCTTTTGAAAGCAAGGTTGAATAGATTTCTTTTTAAGACTTGGAATTTCTTTAGTCTCTCTGAACACTGAATACTCATACCAATGTTGACTCTCGTCAAACCTTTGGTTACAGTTCCTTTCTTTTTGGACACTTTGTCTTACACATATGATTGAATCATAAAGACATAGCATTAATTCTGCTGTAATCCTTGTAATCCTTTCTTATGCTTCCCTTTTTTTTTAGCCTACCTTTTGAACATGCACATACCAAATTATTGATGGCAAGTATTCCCTCATTGGGTATTAAATAGATTGTTGCTTGGATGGCAGTTAGTAAATTGAAAGCTGTAGTACATAACCTTTAGCAGAGTACAAATCCCCCTAGTGGATTTATGTAATGATTGTAAATCACATCCCATGAGTATTCAAACATGGTATACAAAATGGTTCCTGAGGACATAAGTATTTGCCTACTTGGTAGTCATGGACCATCTTAACTGAACAGATTAACATGTTATTACTGTAATGTAAGCTAGCTAGATTAAACAACAAATCTTGGGTACAAATTCCACAATGTGGCTAAATTATCTGGTAGGTAAGTATTTAGCTAATTAGCAAAACAACTAGACATGCATTACTTTTATAGCAAATACAAGTATATTTGCTAGTATATTATATATAGCAAATAAAAGTATATTTATATCTTTTTTTCCCAAGTAGCCTTATTTCAAAGAAAACTAAAAACAATGACACAAATACTAAGCTTATATTTAGGACAAGGATAAAACAACAAGGCTCTTTTCAATCATATTCAATTACAGAGTGGTCACTAAATCCTTTTAGCTTAGATTCTGTTATTCCACCTTTTTATCAGTGAATGATTTGTTAAAAATTTTAGAAAGTCTTCAGCTCCTAGACTCTGCATGACTAAGAGACTATAAGATTAAATTCCTGCTCTATTCAGATGACCTGGTTCTGTTCTCTCCTGCTGGATAGACAGCAGAGCCTGGACCTGAAGGAACGGTGCTGTCAGACCCATGCCCTAACAGAAAACCTAAAACTAAAGTGTTTTTATTTATATATATATATATATATATATATATATATATATATATATATTCTTACTTAAGAGAACAGAACACAAATTTATGTTAAGCTCAAAAGAAATCAAATACAATGGAAAGCAGCTATCTTGAAAACATTTATTTTGTAATGTGGGACATTTCTGAGTGAAATAAGAATACACTATGTCCAAAATTATGTGGACACCTGACCATCACACCCATATGTGGGTCTTCCAATAACTGTTGCCACAATGTTCAATGCACACAATTGTCTTTGTATGCCATAGTATTACATTTTCCCTTGACTGGAGTTTAAAGGCCCAAACTGGTGTTAAAAGGCCAAATTTTGGAACAAAAGAACTTGACTGCTTCTACAAACCACTGACCTCAACTGCACTGAACTACTGGCATTGGGATGAATTATAACACTGACTGTGCTCATGGCCTCCTCACCCCACATCAATGCCTGACTTGCACTAATCCCCACAACCATGCTCCAAAATCAATTTGAAAGCCTTCCCAGAAGAGTGGAAGTTATTATAACAGCAAAGCAGTACTAAATTTATAATGGTATGTTCAACGAGGACCTATAGATGGATGTACATATGTGCAAAGTTGATATAGTAAAACATAAGAGGCATTTAATGTGATTAATGGAATTGCTCAATATGGCTATAGATGTAAAGTTAAAAAGACAAATACATTTTCATTTCAGGTTATCTTTAATTTCTCAAATGAGAGAAAAAGAATTCAGAGCATTCTATGCCAAAAACATTTTCTTTGCAGTGAAAATGTAGAGATTATTGTAGTGAAGTGTGCTTACTAATACTTTGGTAAATGGGACACACATCCAACAGCTTTCTGATATTGTCTTCGTATCGTATAATCTTGTAAGTTATAGCAGAATAAGCTGTTATCCATTAGTCATAAAGACACAAAAAGGCAGTCAAATAGAGATTGTGGTTTCAACTTCTGATAAGATTACTGTGAACATTCCCAAATCCCCCCCCCCCCCTCCGCTGTTCCTTTGTTAACACTTCCTTTGTTCCTGTGTTAATACCTTTAAATCTTCCCAACCAGATACAGACTGTCTCCCTGAATACATTTGCCCGCATTTACTTTCTGAATAACATTTACACATATTACAATGAATTCCTGAAAAGTAAATATGGGGCTGTTCCTATCCTACATTGATATGCTTTCTATTTTATGCAAATATGCCTTCTGCCTAGCCAATCAATAGTTAACCTATTGTCTTTGTTGTGTGTCAAGCATGATATATACTCTGCCTTTCTTGGAATAAATGAGAGATTTTGCCATTTGAACTTGGTGTATCTGTGTGTCATTTGGCAAACTCTCCCAAGGCCTTGGTGTGGGAAGCGTGTAGTGGGCAAGAGCGCTTTCTTCTTGTGTACTCTTGCTTTCTTTCTTTTCAAGATCCTAACAGTTTTCGGGGGGCTCGTTCTGGAATATATTGATTCACAAATCCTAACAGCTTCACAACTTATATGCTTATAAAGTTCTTCCATACAAATATTCCACAAATAAACAACCTCCTAACTGAGCCATTCCTTAGGCTCCAGTGCTCAAACACACATTAACACGTTAACAACGAAACAAACCAAATTAGAATCAACCAATGTGTTGCACAGTTAAAACAAAAATACATCATTTTTTGAAATGCAATAAAATCACAGATCAAAATGTCATGCTTGTTGGTCTTAAAATTCATGGTGAGTGGCAGAACACAATGTTTGGTTCTACCAGTGTACAGCACTCCTACTACTTTAATCCAGTTTCATGTGTTTGTACTTAACTGGAGTTTTTCTATCATTTATTGCTTTTGATTTTGTTACTACCACTACATTCAAAAAGAAAATCATAAGGTGACTTTTTAACAAGATGGCTTCAGTCAGGTGAAAAATCTAAACTCCAACAGATGACAACAAGAACAGAGGAGTGAATAGAGGTCTTTCTTCACATTGCAGATGTTTGTATGTGTACAATGTGAGCAATGTTTTATCTCAGTTTTTCCTTTGTTTATTCATGAATTCTTTCTTAAATATATGAACATGTTACGTAATGCCTAGCATACAAATCTCTGTCATTATTAACAGAGATTAACATTTAGAATTTACAGTGGTGCTTGAAGGTTTGTGAACCCCTTACATAAATATCATCTAAAACATCATCAGATTTAAAGAGTTTGGACTCCACCAATCCACAGTCAGACAGATTGTGTACAAATGGAGGAAATACAAGACCATTGTTAATCTCCCTAAGGGTGTTTCACCAACAAACATCACTCCACAAGCAAGATGTGTAATAGTCCACTAGGTCACAAAGGAATCCAGGGTAACATCTAAGCAACTAAAGACCTCTCTCACATTGGTTAATGTTAATGTTCATGAGTCCACCATCAGAAGAACACTGAACAATAATGGTGTGCATGGCAGGATTGCAAGGAGAAAGCCACTGCTCTCCAAAAAGAACATTGCTGCCCCTCTGCAGTATGCTAAAAAAAATCACATGGACAAGAAAGAAGGCTATTGGGAAAATGTTTGTCAATGGATGTGACCAAACTAGAACTTTCTGGTTTAAATGAGTGTTTGGAGACAGGAAAACACTGCAAACCATTAAAGCAAAGGTTCACATACTTTTGCCGCTCACAGATATGTAATATTGGTCATTTTCCTCAATAAATAAATGAAAAGTGAAAATTTAAGTATAATATTTTTGTCTTATTTGTTTTATTGGGTTTTCTTTGTCTACTTTTAGGACTTGTGTGTAAATCTGATTATGTTTTAGGTCAATAATGATAAATTATTAGGAGAATAATGTGAGATTTAGAAATACAAGTGTGTATTTGCGTGTCATGCCAATAAAGTACCTTTGTTTGAAACTAGACCTTGTATGTTAACGGAAGGTTATAAAGTAAATACAGTGCAGCAATCTGGACAAAGGTTGTACTGAATTTGTACTAAAGTTGGAACAAGACTTCAACCCAGTATACAAGCATACTCATATGTACAGTGGTGTGAAAAAGTGTTTGCCCCCTTCCTCATTTCCTGTTCCTTTGCATGTTTGTCACACTTAAGTGTTTCGGAACATCAAACCAATTTAAACAATAGTCAAGGACAACACAAGTAAACACAAAATGCAATTTGTAAATGAAGGTGTTTATTATTCAAGGTG
>JAFFST010048091.1:175683-183183 GCA_022414735.1 Noturus placidus | reverse complement strand
AGGATTTCAATGTGACCGTGGACAAAATGAACCCCATGAGCGACATTACCGTCCGGGGCGTCCCTGAGATTGTGACTCAGGGTGACCAGCTGACCCTGTCTGCCTCGGTAGCGGTGGACATTTCGGTGGACGCCACTTTCCTGTTAGTCCTGTAACCATACGGTCAAATTAAAAGTTGTTATAGACCATTTCATGCATGTGAATTGTACAGGTTTCAAATCCTCCTGGTTTTTCACTTCCTCGTCCTGGCATTGGCAAACTCCGAGACAGAGAGAGAGATGAAGTTCTAGATTTAGGTTTCAGATCTCAGTAGTATGTTAGCGAGAGAGATGATCTAGTGCAGGGGTTCCCAAACTTTTCCAGTTCGAGACCCCCAAACGGCATTAACATGTGACCGACGCCCACTTTTGCAAGATGTCTTTAAAACACATTAAAAATACAGACTTCTGAATATATCCCCCTTTTTATTAATAATTCCATCTTACATCTTATTACATTAGGAATTGAGTGTGTGTGTGTGTGTGTGTGTGTGTGTGTGTGTGTCTGAGAGTGAGAATTGATTTTTCACACCAAATTGTTGAGGCCCCCCTGGCGCCCCCTGGCGGCCCCCACTTTGAAAACCACTGGTCTAGAGAACTTTGTGTGGAAATAACTCCACAGCTGTACTCCTATCTTTATGGTTGATAGTCCCACACCATCAAGAGCATGAGCGTTCTTCCTCTTCCTGGACTTTATGTCTGACTTCTCTAATCCAAGCCTTACTTTTATACATTTGACTGAAGTCCAGCACAGATAATTTGAGAAACGAGGCATGCTTTGTGTTCTTCTGTATCGTCCGTGTGCGCTGGTGGTTTCTGATGGTTCTCTGTCTCTCAGGTGGTTGTTCAGAGATGGGGATACCATGGAGAATCACTTTAAACCACCTTACGTCGCCCCACATCAGAGCCCTGACTCATCAGATGAACGGATTGTCCTGCAGCATGAAGTCAAATACACGTACCAACAACCAGGTAATGGAGTGTATTCCCAAACCCCTCTGCTTATTATCCATTGGCGATATCAAAAACGTTTCTTCTTTTCTTTTCTTCTTTTGCAGGAGAGTATAACCTAAGGGTGTCGGTTTCCAACCGCTACGAGAACAAAACCCACAAACTCGACGTGTACGTCTTCAGCATTTTAACATCGGTGGAGATCAACACCGAACCAGAGCTTCTGCACGCTGAAAAGCCTTCTGCTTTTGAGGCGCATCCTTTACCGTCCCCCTATGGAATCATGTACACTTGGGATTTTGGAGACAACTCCAGCCTTCAGCAAGGACGTGAACGCCGGGTCCATCATGCCTATGCGCAAAGCGGGACTTACATGGTCTGTGTGAACGTTAATAACACCGTCAGTCATAAAGACAGCTGTAGAGTCATAATGGTTTACGAAGACGTTGACGGTTTGGACGTCAGGACGTCCGCTCCGACGGAGTTCAACACCCCTACGGTCGTCGAGGCTGCTCTGGAAGCGGGCAACAATGTCAGCTGGAGTTTTTCCATGGGCGATGGGACCGTGCTCGTGCGCGAAGAACCACGCGTGGAACACACTTACGTCAAAGACGGGAACTACACGGTCAATGTGACTGCAACTAACGCCATCAGCTCGACGTGGAAGTCCACACACGTTCAGGTGTTTGTCCTGCAGGTGTTGTGGTTGGAGCCTGTCGGGTGCGTTCAGGAAAAAACATACATCAGCTTCCATGCGCTTGTGTCAGGAAATGCATCTTCTCATCAGTATATGTGGAGTTTTGGAGATGGGACTGCCAACGAAACTCGATACGGAACCCCGACGGTAACACATTCTTACCAAGGAAGTGGGAACTACCATCTATCGCTCCTCATGTCGAGTCGTGTGAACAAAGCGAATTTTTTCAATTGGATCTGCGTCCAACCTGAAGTCTCTAATGTGACTCTCGAGCCGTCCGGGAGATTTATCAGGCTCGGCGAGGAAAGCTTGTTTACCGTAACCGCCTTTCCGGAGTTTGACTACACCTACTTGTGGGATTTTGGGGTCGGTGACTCAAAAAGTCCTGTTACAGGTGGTGACCGGATGGTTTTTACTTACAAAAGCCCAGGCCTGTATTTAATAACTGTAACAGTCCTTAACAACATCTCATACAGCATAAGCACGGTGCACGTTGAAGTACAGCAACCTGTGGGCTGTCTTTTGGTACAGCATAACGGAACAAACGGTAACACCCTGGCCTTGAGGCAGGACTACACGTTCATATCATATTCTGACTCAGATCATGTGGCCTACAGTTGGGATTTCGGGGATGGGACAGTCCTGACAGGCCACAATGTGACGCATGCCTACAATTCGTCAGGGATCTTTGACGTCTGCGTGACGGGTAAGAATGATGTGAGTGAAAATAAAAGCGATATTCCCGTCATGGTTTTAGCCCCAATTCAAGGACTTTCACTCAATGCCAGCCTTGTCAATGTTCCTTTGAATGCGACGGTCCACTTTCAGACCCACCTTGACCAAGGGGATGATGTGCGTTACTCGTGGATCCTTTGTGACCGTTGTACGTCCATTCCAGGCACTCACCCTATGTTCTACACCTTTCGCTCGGTTGGGATGTTCAACGTAATCGTAACTGCCGAGAATGACATCAGTACTGCTCAGGCTAGCATTTATATATTCGTACAGCGGGAGCTGGAAGGCTTACAGATCGTGTCTGATGAGCTCGGGGACAGCTGCTGTTTTGCCACCAACCGCGTCCTGCACTTGCAGGCTTTACTAAAAGATGGCACTAACATGTCTTTCAGCTGGAACCTTCTGAGGGAACACGAACATTCCGTTGCCCTCAATCTCACTGGCAAGAACATAGAGCTCGATTATTCCACACCTGGACCCTGTGAAGTCCTCCTGAAGGCCACCAATTTGCTCGGCCAGCTCGCTGTTAACCGCACTATTGAGTTTCTCGATCCTGTCGGAAAACTGGTTCTGGAGGCTTCATTGAACCCTACAGCCGTCAACGCCATCACCAACATGACGGTGTTTGCGAATTCAGGCAGTGATCTGAGGTATAGATGGTGGATAGAAGGTGATCTGTTGCAATTTTATGCGCCTTCCATCTGGCAAGCATTTGACAGTCCAGGGCTGAAGTCAGTAAGTGTGGAGGTTTCAAACCGGGTTAGCAAGGAGATGGCTTCGGTACAGATCAGCGTCCAAGAACCGATTTCCGGGGTTAGCTTCACCACCACCAATGTCACAGAGCAGAACTTTATAGCCTCTGGAGTAAATGTATCTCTCTCTGGCCATGTCCAAACTGGATCTAACGTCTCATGGATGTGGCTCTTGCCAAATGACGCACAATCAAGTCATCGGGCCACGTACTACATCTTCTCATCCCCTGGAACCTTCATGGTCACTTTGAATGTCTCAAATGACATAAGTAGTGAGGTGCTAGCTCGTGACTTCACCGTGCAAGACAAAATTCAAGGGCTTGAGTTCAAGGCCAGCAAGAAGAATGTTGCAGTTGGTGAGAATGTGGAGTTCACCATCTCGGTCGCATCCGGTACCTCGGTTAGCTACACCTTGAGCATCAGTGGTGATGCAACTGTCTACCCCAACCTTACGTATGTACACCAGTTCAGCAGAGTAGACAACTACTACATCAATCTGACCGCCTGGAATCAAATCAGCTCGGAACGGAGGAACCTGCATATCTGTGTCTTGGAACCCATCACCAAGCTTACCATCTTGGACTGCTGTGAAGAAGCTATACCTGTGGGTGTCGCCAAGACCTTTGAGGCTCACATACAAACAGGCAACCCTGTGAGATACCTGTGGACCTTTGATCTTCATCATGGAGCCAAAACAACTAGATTAGATTCAAAAGCCACCTATGTACCTGAGGAGGCAGGTTTTCTGACCATCAGCGTGAGCGCCTTTAATGCGCTTAGCATTCAAAATGAGACCAAGAATGTGCTTGTCCAGAATTTCCTTAAATCGGCCGTCTTAGAGGCGCAACCTCAGGACACCTTTATTAACAAGACAGTAATATTTCAAGCGCGGGTTTCCCCACAGTCCAGCTCTCTCAGATACCAGTGGGACTTTGGGGATGGAAGCCCGGACATCCTTTCTGATACTTCTGTTCTGAGTCATGTATATTCTTTACCTGGCCACTACATTGCTAAAGTCAACATCAGCAACCTGGTTAGCTGGGTTACTGCTCTGTTCGAGGTAAACATACGTGTACTAGAGTGCAACGAGCCAGAAGTCCAGGTGGTCCAAGCTCCAAAGTTATCCATCTGGCGCTCCAAACCAGCACTCGTCGAAGCGAAGGTGGATCTCAAAGGTTGTGTTCGCTACGGCGCTGAATATCTCTGGGAGATCTTCTCGGCTTCTCACTGCCAGGAACTCGAGAACCACTTGACGCCACCGTTTAAAGTCCATCTTCCTGCAGAAGTCGATGTCCGGAGGCTGCAACTGTCGATACCCAAGATGACACTTCCTGCCAAAAACTACACCCTGATCTTTTCCCTGTCTTACAAAGGAATTCCCCTCAGAACGTCTGCATGTCTTCAGCTCTCGGTCATGTCCGCCAAGTTGGTACCCATCATCGAGGGTGGAACGTATCGAGAGTGGTCCAAGACGCAGGACTTGCAATTGAATGCAAACCAATCCTATGATCCCAACCTGGACTTGGACAGTCAGACCCTCCTCAACTACCACTGGGAATGTCTCAACACTTCTGAGGTAAGACCGATGGCCTATTTTACACTAATAATAACTGTAAGAGGTCTTTTTGGTGAAAAAGCAGTGGCGTTAAACTCTCCCTCTCTCTTTCGGGCTGAATAATACTGCAGTTTGACGTGATGTTCCTGATGTTTGTTCGCAATTTGCTGCAGTGAATAAGGAAGAAAACATGCTGTGATTGGAAAATAATAAAGTACGGGCTATAACGGTAACCGTGCAGTCGGTCGGGCCACGTCGCCGCACCCGTCAGCGGGCATATAATTATGAGCGAGAGTTTTATTCCATACATAATCGAACGTTCAGCTTTTTACTCATTTTCTCTTTCCAGTTAACGTATGGTCCAACAGAGCGTCTTTAAAACCCCAGAGCTCAGCGTAGTTGCCGAGCGTTACCCAAGAGAGCATAAAGAGCGCAGATTCTTGCCCAGTAAAATCACTGGAAAAGATAATTAAGGCTGATTTATTTTCATTTCCCGCGTTCTCTTTCTCCCTTAATATGGCCACAGAGATTGTCTGCTCCTGCTTGGCTTGTCTCTTTCACAAACTTTTGCCTTTTCTGTAGAAAAAAAGAAAAGAAGATTACTGTGGCGTGCGCTCTCCTTTCCTGGCAGAGACTCAGGCAGTTGGATGGTTTCTTTTTTTTTTCTTCTTCTAGATGTTCCAGTCTAAACGTTATGGAATGCTGGAAAATGCCAGTCAGATGGAGAAAGTGGGTTTATAGTTACTAAGTGGACTGTTCGTGTAAACTCGGGTTTAAACTAGCTTTGAAGGAATGTCCTCGAAGCGTCGTTAAAAAAGACGTAAGATCTGTACAGAACAGGTCGTGTCTTCCTTCGAACATACCTTCGCTTATTTTTAAAGGTAAACGGCACTTATATAGCGCTTTTATATAAAGCGCTTTACACTGTGTCTCATTCACACACACACTCATACACCAACAAGGAGCAGAGCTGACATGCAAGGCACTAACCTGCCACCGGGGGCAACATGGGGTTCAGTGTCTTGCCAATGGGAGCAGAGCTGACATGCAAGGCACCAACTTGCCACCGGGGGCAACTTAGGGTTCAGTGTCTTGCCAATGGGAGCAGAGCTGACATGCAAGGCACTAACCTGCCACCGGGGGCAATGTAGGGTTCAGTGTCTTGCCCAAGGACACGTCAGTATGTGGAGTCACATGGGCCGGGAATCGAACCGCCAACCCTACGATTAGTGGACAACCCGCTCTACCACCTGCGCGACAACCGCCGAAAATAGCGATGAGCTCCGACTCACGACTACTAGTTAACCGAGGTTAGCGTTAGGTGATTAGTGACGTCAATGGCGTCGATATTTCAGAGGTTTGAAATAAAAACAGTGGAGATGAAAAATAAACAAAGGAACTGGTTTGGGTTGTTTTTTTATCCGAGGCATGTGGAGCGCACTGAAGCGTCTCCGATGAGACGGATAAAGGAGATGGATGCCTGGGAGCCGAGGAGACAAAACAGGAAATGGCAGATACATCACTGACGCGACGAGGAGGTTCGGGAAAGCGTTTCAAGAAGACGGATCTCTTAGGTAGAAGCGCTTCAGGGGGAGTTGTCGAGGCAACAGTCCAGGGTTACCTTATGTTCTTTTAGCGGTTTCCTGCTCAAGCAAAACGGACTGATCGTGGGTTAAAAACCGTTTGGACGAAAAATATATATATAAACGATAAAATCAATAAAGGGGCGCACGGTGGCTTAGTGGTTAGTACGTCCGCCTCACACCTCCAGGATCCGGGGTTCGAGTCCCACCAGGGCCATGTGTGTGCAGAGTTTGCATGTTCTCCCCGTGTGTCGGGGGTTTCCTCCGGGTACTCCGGTTTCCTCCCCCAGTCCAAACACATGCATGGTAGACTGATGGGCGTGTCTGTAGTGTATGAATGTGTGTGTGTGTGTGTATGTGATTGTGCCCTGCAATGGACTGGCACTCTGTCCAGGGTGTACCCCGCCTTGTGCCCGATGCTCCCTGGGATAGACTCCAGGTTCCCCGTGACCTTGAAAAGGAGTAAGCGGTTGAAGATGGATGGATAAAATCAATAAAAGAAATATTCTTTTTTTTTTTTTTTTGTCTCTTTATTTAAATTTCCTTTAGGGAGCGTGGTACTGCTCTACTCTGAACTTCAGACTGGGTCCAAAAGATCTGGTCATCTCCGGATCAGAGCTGGAGGTGGAGGTCGAGTACACATTCCGTTTGACCGTCAGCAAAGACGGCCTGTCTCCAGAGTCCACCACGCAGAAGGTGAGTGCTCACGGTATTTAACACGTCCTACACGCTGTGGATCTGCGAGTTTAATTAGCGCCGCTCAAGGTAAACATTCTCTAGGTACGAGTCATCAGCGTCACAGGAGACTTAATAGAACCTGAGTCACAGGTACGTCGTGATTCAATAGCTTTGTTTATAGAAAAGTCTCGAAGCCTTGACAAGCCGTGACCCCGCCTCCTTTTAGTGGTCCATTAGCATCCATCAGCAATGTGGAAAAAGCCGGATTTGAATGTCAGACCTGAACCGGGCTTGTTACACACACAAATGAATTATTTTTTTCGCCCTTTCTTCAAAACGTCTCCGAAGCAGCAAATGACCTTCCTGCCTTTTTGTCACCTTCCAACAGGGTTTGAAAAAAGCCACGATGCCCGGAGCACGTAATTATTTTCATCGTGATGATGATGAGTCAGAAAGAAAAATGGTAGTGAAGGATTTATGTATTTTTTTTAAAGGTCTGGTGAAGGAGTGA
>JAFFST010048091.1:150300-175592 GCA_022414735.1 Noturus placidus | reverse complement strand
GGGGAGTGAGGGGGGAGTGAGGGGGGAGTGAGGGGGAGTGAAGGGGGCGGATACAGAATGAAAAAACAAAAACAACCTGAACACATCCTTCAGCAGCTTCAGTCACCTTTTATCACTTGTTTTCACGTGTTTTCTCTCTCTCGCTCTCCTCTCTCTCTCTCCCTTTATCTCTCTCTCTCTCCCTCTCTCTCGCTCTCCTCTCTCTCTCTCCCTCTATCTCTCTCTCTCTCCTCTCTCTCTCTCTCTCCTCTCTCTCCCTCTCTCTCTTGCTCCCTCTGTCTCTCTCTCCCTCTCTCTCTCTGTCTCTCTCTCCCTCTCTCTCCCTCTCTCTCTTGCTCCCTCTGTCTCTCTCTCCCTCTCTCTCTCTTTCTCTCTCTCTCTCTCCCCATCAGTCTATCACCAAGTAGCACTTTCCCAACAAACGGCTCGACTCAGATTACCCATGATCCTTTACACCGTGCTGTCGCCATTCCCAATGCCATTTTGTAAGCTACACCCTGCTTCAGTACCCGTGCCGATTTTGGTTCCTCGTCTCGCGAGCCGAGTCGACCCGAGTGGGCGGAGCTCAAAAATAACGGCGCCCCACTCGCGACATGACATCCTTTATTAAGAAGAAACATCTCTGTAATGCATGTCCACGACTTGTTATCACGATGGAACAAGATCATGAAGTCATGGCCAGAGCTTAATAATGTGTACTCATCGTGTCGTGCCCACAAGGAGGAGATCGGAGACTGTAGACTGAATCGATTTCTTTGTTGATTTCAGAGTGAATTATTCTGATGTATTCGAGTCGTTATGATTAAGTTGCTAAGCTGTCTTCATGACTTCCTTATCTCATTCTCACGATCTCATGGTTAATAAGTTGTGGCTCTACGCGCTCTACATTTCCTTTATATCGTGTCTTAAGTGCCCTTCGACCTTTAGCTAGATTAGTCTTCTGTTTCTGTCGTCCGGTTCAATCTGTTATTTTTCCCCTTCATGTGCCGTTATAGTGATGTACACGATGATACCCGTCTCTTTTCTTATCTTTTCTTTTTTTTCTCCCCCCACTCAGGTGTTCGTGAAGAGCGGTCGCATCCCCATTGTTTCTCTGGAGTGTGTGTCGTGTAAAGCGCAGTCTCGTTATGAGATCAGCCAGAACTCCTACGTCTACCTAGCGGGGACCTGCAGCAACTGTCAGGGTTCTTACAGAGGGGTAAGGGGCGCCTGATTAACTCCAACAGTGACACCGATACAATCTCACAGAACCGCGAGTGTTAATGATCTCGGCAGTAATCACAACCTCAAATCAACAAATCGCTATTTCGTAATGATCGATTTTGTAGAATGCCTATTTTTCGGCAACTCACTAGCCTAGCGGGGGCGCACGGTGGCTTAGTGGTTAGCACGTTCGCCTCACACCTCCAGGGTCCGGGGCCCGAGTCCCGCCATGGCCATGTGTGTGCGGAGTTTGCATGTTCTCCCCGTGTGTCGGGGGTTTCCTCCGGGTACTCCGGTTTCCTCTCCCAGTCCAAACACATGCATGGTAGTCTGATGGGCGTGTCTAAAGTGTCCGTAGTGTATGAATGTGTGTGTGAGTGTGTATGTGATTGTGCCCTGTGATGGACTGGCACCCTGTCCAGGGTGTACCCCACCTTGTGCCCGATGCTCCCTGGGATAGGCTCCAGGTTCCCCCGTGACCCTAAAAAGGAGTATGCGGTTGAAGATGGATGGATGGATGGATGGATGGACTAGCCTAGCGATGTGTACCATATATTGTTAATGTTTTTACGGTAGGCTTTCTACGGCAATACTTACAGTAATGTTATAGGACGTGTTGCTAACCCTGCAAGTCCCGCAGATGGGACGGGTTGAGACGGGGACGGGGTAGATGGGACAATTGCTAGATACCTTGGACGTGCTAGAATGTTCTCAAACTTACTAGCCTAGCAAAGAATACACTACATTACAATGTTTCTGCATTAACGTGATTGTAATGAACACTTGACTTGTTGCTAACACGCCTTCCCGTTGCGAGCAGAAATCGGCATTGCGTCGAATCCACAAACACTTAAAGAGACTCGAGTTTGATTGCAAGGTTTGATCATATGATGCCAAAAATCAATCAGTTTCTAGTGGTCTTGCCTTAAGGAACCTCAGAGCGCTGACGTTACGTACCTTATGTGACCTCACGTAACGCTGAGCCTTACAGCAGACACCCCAAGGGAATCCTGGGAATAGCACTATGACCTCACCAGTCCCAGTGACAGGTGTGAAGCCTGTATTTGGCCGCTCGGAGTCACTTTTAAGCCTCACACTAATGGATTTCTAAAACAGACAGAGACCCAGAGATTAGGTCATGGGAGAGGTAGAGCAGTCACGTTTCTCAACCTCCAGAACATTCTTCTTCTTCTTCTCCATCTCTAAATGTTTACTTTAGTGTGTTATGTCATGGCTCCGGAATGAAACCGGCTCGGAACACCCGAGACAGTGCAGGGAATGAATGTTGTGATGTGATATATTCCACATGGCTCTGAGGTTAACCGTCTACGCAAGGACACAGAAGGTATTGGATAATAATAATAATCTTAATATTGAGTCATTATTGGTCACGTATACATTACAGCACAGTGAGATCATTTTTTTCATCGCATATCATAACATGTTAGGGTGTCGGGGTCTGAGTGCAGCCATGATACAGCGCCCCTGGAGTAGAGAGTGTTAAGGGCCTTTCTCAAGGGCCCAACAGTGGCAGCTTGGCAGTGCTGGGGCTTAAACCTCCGACCTTCTGATCAGTAACCCAGAACTTTAACCGTCAAGCCGCCGTTTGCTCCGAATAAGAAATAAAACACTCAGTGATGTGCTTTTAGAGAAAAATAAGTGATGACATTGGAGACTCCTTCCATAACCTGTTAGGACCTCCACGGACTGACACGTCTGTTGGCGAAGTCTAAACCCGGCTCCACGTGTGCTTTCTGTGCGTTCTCGTTAGCGCTGGACGTCAGTGAACCGCCGCAATGAGCCGCTGGTTCTGGACCTGAACACCACAACAACGGGCCAGGATAGCATGAACCTGGTGCTGAGGAAGGGGGCACTGCGGGACAGGGAATCGTACGTCTTCAGTTTGCATGTCACTGATGACAGCATGGAGCAGGAGGGCGTGGCCAACATCGAGCTCCACCCCAACCTACCACCAGCGGGGGGGTCGTGTTCACTGTGGTCAGACGGTGAGGGGCCAGAGGTGTACACACTGCTGGAGAGAGTACACTTCAAGTGCACAGGTAAGCGTGATGGAGCAAGACCATGTGGCACAATGACAGGTGAGACATGGACTGCAGACAGGTAGGCGGAAAGGTCAAAGGGGTGGAACTTGTGACACAGTGACAGGTGAGACTGTAGACTGGTAGCTGGAGAGATGAGGCAGATGGAGCAAGAATGTGTGAACTGAAGACAGGTAGATGGACATGTGAAGCCAGAATGTGTGGACAGAAGACAGGTAGATGGACAGGGAAGACAAGTGGAGCAAGAACATGTGGACTGAAGACAGGTAGATGGACATGTGAAGCCAGAATGTGTGGACTGAAGACATGTAGATGGACATGTGAAGCCAGAATGTGTGGACAGAAGACAGGTAGATGGACAGGGAAGACAAGTGGAGCAGGAACATGTGGACTGAAGACAGGTAGATGGATAGGTGAAGCCAGAATGTGTGGCCTGAAGACAGGTAGATGGACATGTGAAGCCAGAATGTGTGGACGGAAGACAGGTGGATGGACAGGGAAGACAAGTGGAGCAAGAACATGTGGCCTGAAGACAGGTAGATGGACATGTGAATCAGGTGGAGAAACTCACACGTGTGACTAATGACTAATATCATTAGTCAACCTTCCACCATGGACATCATGCTGGTCCTACTCTGGTCTCTTCTGTCCTTTAGGCTACACTGATTCAGACGAGACAGAGTCTCCGCTGGTCTACAGCCTGCTTGTGTTGCGTTGCTTTAACTCCTACTGCGATGACTTCTGCGTGTATAAAGGAACCAGTCCAGAACATTCCACCTTCCTTCCACCTGGATTACACTCCGCCGGCTACAGGGTCTTAGTCTCCATCACGGTGGAGGACCACCAGGGGGCATCCATCACCGCCCTCAACAAGTGAGTCATTGTTTATTCTGCGTCCCAATTCACACGCTTCGTCCATGAATTGTTTGTTTAATCAGATTGCTTTCCGTGCTCTTGTTCAGTGTCTGGTGATGAAATCCATTCCTCGAGTCATGAATTTATTTTAAAGGAGCAGTTTGTAATTTTTAGAGCCCCCTGCTGGCTTAGAGTTAAATTGCAATTACAATGGAATGTCTGAAAAAATTGGGTATAGGCGTCATAGATATGATGTATGTGTATATATAAAGGAATGCTAGGAATAGTAGCAGGTCCTCAGGGGGTCTGTATTTGGACAAGTGATTCATCTTCTGGCCTGTGAGATGAGCTCAGCTCCTACCGCAGTGGACGGGGGCGGGTCATATGAGTCACATGGCTTTAGGCCATGTCCCAATTCACCTGCTTTCTCTTTCCAGCCCTGTTTCTTGTTTATATAGTTTGGTTCACCACTGATGGCTGGGCTGCGTTCCAAATCCCTAGGCTCAAACTCCACGTGTGCAATAATACTGTACCTGTGTGTGTGTGTGTGTGTGTGTGTGTGTGTGTGTGTGTGTGTGTATTAGATCCATGACGGTGATGTTACCACAGGTTCCTGCTGGATTCAGCAGTCTGGCTCACTGGTTGAGCGTGATGACCGACACCACTCTGAACGAGCTGCTGAAACAGGGCGACTCTCAGCGCGTCCGCGAGCTCTCGCTCGCCATCATCACCGTGCTCAATGGGGTCAGACTCTTCCGATAATCTGTCCATCCTTCCATACAAGCACATCTTAAAGACAAGCCTGGTGTTTTTCCCCTGATCTCTATACATCACATCTGTAGTGTGTGTGTGTGTGTGTGTGTGTGTGTGTGTGCGCGATTAATAATAATAATAATAATTTATCAATTTGTATAGCGCTTTTTACAATAATGTGATACACAAACGGGCCGCTCAAGAACTTTTGTGTAAAAATTTGCCGCTAAAACAGCTGGATTGCATTTTGGTGACGCCCACAAAACTCCATAAAAGGCAAGGCTCACAGAGCTGAAATGACAAATGATCGGAAATAATAAATAAATAAATAAATAAATAAAGAGACTTTCTCAGAGGTAGAAGCGAAAGTTACAGCGTATGTCCTTAGGTAAGTGAGTGTGTGTGTGTGTGTGTGTGTGTGTGTGTGTGTGTGTGTGTGCAGTATGAGCAGGGCGTGCAGCACGGGAGCATTGTGTCGAAGCAGGAGAGGCGGTACAGAGTCAGCGTGAGAGGAAACATCACCCGAGCTCTGACATCACTGGACCTCAACACTGTCAGTGACATCCAGCAGACTTCAGCTGCTCTCGCCCAGTGCACGGTGAAACACACACACACACACACACACACACACACACACACACACACACGCAATGTATGCCTTACTTGAATTTTTACCTTCATGACGTTGCAATGTCATTTCTGATGAAAGAGTTAAGTAGAAATAAAGAAAAGCGAGGTGATTTAATGATTTATAGCCGTGTGTGTGTGTGTGTGTGTGTGTGTGTAGGCTGTGAGCCGGGAATTTGTGTGTGAGGAGTGTCAGAACAGCACGCTGAATAAACTGGAGTCGATGCTGGAGATCCTACAGACGGACACTAAGCAGGGCACGGTGACTCCCACAGAGATCGCAGACAACATCCTCAACATCATGGGTGAGATACACGGCCTAATCCCAATCTCCTCCCACCCGCTTCATTATCAGAGCAGTGCGCATTTCCACTGCTATTAAAACAGGAAAACATAAGGTGTTAGGGTTGGGGATTAGGGATTAGGGTTAAATATAGGGTTATGGATTAGGGTTAGGGTTAGGGATTAGGGTTAAAGATTAGGGTTGGGGTTAGGGATTAGGGCTAGGTATAGGGTTAGGGATTAGGGTTGGAGATTAAGGTTGGGGTTAGGGATTAGGGTTAGGTATAGGGTTGGGGTTAGGGATTGGGGTTGGGGATTAGGGTTAGGGATTAGGGTTACGATTAGGGGTTAGGGATTAGGGTTAAATATAGGGTTATGGATTAGGATTAGGGTTAGGGTTTCGGGTTAGATATTAGGGTTATGGATTAGGGTCAGGGGTTAGGGTTTAGGGTTAGAAACGGCAGTTGTAATATGCATCCGTTTCCAGGTACATTTAGTTTGTTAAAGTACATGAGCGCGTGCATCTGCACCTCTCTCGCACATGCATACACATCTGGGGGGGCGGGGTCTAATAGCAGCAGCTGGATTTGCATATGATTTTGTCTGCTTTCCAAATGCAGGTGTTAATCAGTGTTGCTCAGAGCTTTATAGCACTTTAGAGTCACACTATGATATGGGTGCGATGGGGCAGCTGGTGGGTGGGACGTGGCAAGTGGCCAAATGATAGTTTAATGAACTGAGAAAGTGAAATAGTACGAACCTGTTCTGCAGGGGATCTGATCCACCAGGTGAGCGAGGCAGCGGCGTTGCCACCAGAGGAGTCCGAGGATCGCGGTACGATCTCGCTTCAGTCTCTGCAGTCGCCGCTGATGGATCAGCCCCACCCCCTGCGCGTAGCCGCTAAAGCCTACACCCTGTCCTCGGAGCTCATGCGTATCCTCATGCTGTCTCGTGTGCTGAACGAGGAGCCGCTGATCCTGCGTGGAGCCGAGATAGCGGCCGCAGGGAAACGCGCCGACCCGCTCAGCCTGCTGTGTTATGGGTCCAGCGACGCCCCCGAGTGCCGCCGCTTCTCTATCCCGCGGGCATTCAACTCCAGCCTGGGCAGCAGCCTGAGCACCAGCGGGGGCGCCAGCGAAGGCATCGTGCAGTTGCTCTTCCAGGTGGAGCCCAACCCATTCCCTTTTAACTATGTCCCTAACTACACCGTCTCCACCGAGGTGGCGTCCATGGAGTTCCGCACCGTCAACGGCTCCCAGATCCCCATCAACGACTTAAATGAGAGCCAGGCCATCAGAGTCGCACTGAACAACGGCACCACAGCAGGACTGGACAGAAACAGCACAGGGGCGAGGCTGGACCCGGCAGGGGTGGTGAATGTGAGCAGGTGCGGTTCGGTGATCGTCAAAGTTAGCACGGGGAACAACAACCCACGGGCTGGAGTCTACATCCAGCTCAACTTCACCATAGTGGAAGGTAATTTTACACCCTGGACACCAGGGGACAGAAGTTAATGACTTATATCTGCTATAACGTAAATGAATTGTACGTTTTATATATATATATATGTGTGTGTGTGTGTGTGTGTGTGTGTTTCTCTTTACTTCCAGGTTCTCCAGATGCACAGGAGTCAGACCCATCAATCATGGCTTACCTGCACAGCTCTAACAGTCCTAACGAGTACACCAGCACAGACAGGAAGCGCATCACACTCAGCATGGTGCAGGGGCAGGGCCTCGACCACCAGCTCTACACCTTCTTCCTCTCCCCGCTGTAAGAGACTAAATAATGAAGTCTGCTGCTTTTATTTGTGACCTAAACGTAACCCTAGGACCCGGATCCTTCTTTTTCCGTAATCACTGTGCCGTGTCTTTGTAGCTTGTACGACACCACGCAGGATCACTTCATCAACGTGTCGGCGGGCTGCACTCCTGATTGGCCGGTTCAGATCCGTGTGGAGGTGGGCGTGTTCACGGTGCTCTGTCAGTACTTTAGTGAACTGGGGCACATGTGGCAGACGGACGGGATGGTTCCCCTGCCCGAGACCAGCGCAGGGCAGGCCGTGTGCAGCACGCGCCACCTCACGGTCTTCGGCGCCAGTCTGTTCGTCCCGCTGGACGCCGTCAGCTTCACTGTGCACGTGAGTGACTCCGAGCGTGAGATGCGTACAAACATTAATGACGTAACGAAGAACCTTCATAGTCCTCACTAAATACGTAAACATTCAAACGCAGATATTTCTGTGCATTATCTCTGACAGGACGCGCCGATCGGACGCAGTCTGGTGGTGCTGCTGGTGTGTGTGGTGTGTTTGCTGTGCTACGCTGTAGCCGCCGCCGTGCTCAGGAAACTGGACCAGCTCGATCTGAGACGAGCCTCCGTGGTGCCGATGTGTGGAAAAGACGGACTCTACAAATACGAGATCCAGGTCAAGACCGGCTGGACGCGAGGAGCAGGTGAGGGGGCGGGGCTGGGAGGTCAGGTCGTACTGGTACTTACTGGTGCATGATGGTTTGGTTCGATTTTGATGGCTTCCGTCTGTTTTTACACCATAACCTCTGGCAGTAATAAGAGCTCCGTTTCAGGCACCACGGCCCACGTTGGCGTCAGTCTCTATGGCAGCGAGGGCCGCAGCGGACACCGTCACCTGGACCGCGTCGGAGCGTTTACACGCAACAGTCTGGACATTTTCCACATCGCCAGTGACTCCAGCCTCGGAAACCTGCTCAAAATCCGAGTGTGGCACGACAACAAAGGTACGAGTCTGACTCCAGCTGTATATATTATACTGTATATGTCGTGGATTTTATTTATACATACTGTGTGTGTGTGTGTGTGTGTGTGTGTGTGTGTGTGTGTGTGTGTGTGTGTGTGTGTGTGTGTGTGTCAGGTCTCTCTCCAGCCTGGTTGCTGCAGTATGTGCTGGTGAAGGACTTGCAGACAGGAAGCTTGTATTTCTTCCTGGTGGAGGAGTGGCTCTCTGTGGACAACGAGAAAACAGACGGCAGGGTGGAGATAGAGGCCGAGCCATCAGGTAAAGCCACGCCCACCTGAGAACCTGTTTTTTTTTTTTTTATATGTCCGCTACAGATTTGTAGATGATATTAATAAACATTTACATTTACATTTACATTTATTCATTTAGCAGACGCTTTTATCCAAAGCGACTTACAGATGAGACACACTCACACACCAATGGTAGCAGAGCTGCATGCAAGGTGCTAGCTTGCCATCGGGGGCAACTTAGGGTTCAGTGTCTTGCCCAAGGACACTTCGGCATGGGATCACCCGGGCCGGGATTCCAACCACCAACCCTACGATTAGTGGATTAGTGGACAACCCGCTCTACCGACTGAGCCACAGCCGCCACATAATAAACATAATAATAAACCGCCACAGCATAATAAACATGATGCTATTTGCATAATTAAGATGATTAACAATTGTTTGCATAAGTTAAAATATCTTACATATTGACTTTCACCGTTTGTCCATGCAGAGGAGGTGGAGCTTCGACGCTGGCCCCGCCTCCTCACCTGGGAGCTCCAGAGGGCTGTGTGTGATAGTCACCTGTGGCTGTCACTATGGGAACGACCCCTGCGCAGTCCCTTCACCCGCCTGCAGAGGGCGACGTGCTGCTCCGCGCTCGTCCATCTCATCACGCTCGCAAACACCGTCTGGTACGCCACGGTCACCTACGGCAACAGGTACAGCCACGCCCACTCCCACTTATTTCTTTCTCTCACTCTCACACACACACACACACACACACACACACACACACACCTAGCAAACTTACACTTGTCTCTAAACATAGGACATTTATGTTACATAAATAAGGTAGGTTTAAATCGCTGTTGCTTTATTATTGTGGTGTTATAAGCAATCTTAATATGTATAAGGTTTATTATGAATTACAAGGGACTTTCTGTGTGTGTGTGTGTGTGTGTGTGTGTGTGTGTGTTCCAGCTTTGTTCCTGTATCAGAGCAGGTGTCTCTGAACGCAGAAGTGGTGGGAGTGGGAGTGGTCAGCTGTCTGGTGGTGTATCCTATTTACCTTCTCATCTTCTGTCTCTTCAGACTCAGCCGCAGCAAAGTAAGTCTCACACACACACACACACACACACACACACACACACACACACACACATATGCAAACACCTAAACTTGCTCCAAAAAGGAGGCACATTTATAAACTAAAACTATCTGTGTGTGTGCGTGTGTGTGCGTGTGCGTGCGTGTGTGTGCGTGTGTGTGTGTGTGTGTGTGTCAGGTCTTAGTGGAGCAGCTCCCTTCTCAGGTAGACCAGGAGTCTCTGGAAATCGATGACTTCCTTGATAACTCGCTCACCGGAAGCTCCTTCCTCATTTTCAATGGAATCACAGAGGTGAGACGGAAGGAGGCGTGGCCTCTGCACGCGACTGTCAGTGTTAATGAAGGAGGCGTGGCCTGTGTGTCTGTCAGTCTTAGTGAAGGAGGCGTGGCTTCTGTGTGTGTCAGTCTTAGTGAAGGAGGCGTGGCCTGTGTGTTTAGGTGTGTCTGTCAGTCTTAGTTAAGGAGGCGTGGCCTGTGTGCCAGTCTTAGTGAAGGAGGCGTGGCCTGTGTGTCTGTCAGTCTTAGTGAAGGAGGCGTGGCTTCTGTGTGTGTCTGTCTTAGTGAAGGAGGCGTGGCCTGTGTGTCTGCCATTCTTAGTGAAGTAGGCGTGGCTTCTGTGTGTCTGTCAGTCTTAGTGAAGGAGGCGTGGCCTGTGTGTCTGTCAGTCTTAGTTAAGGAGGCGTGGCTTCTGTGTGTCAGTCTTAGTGAAGGAGGCGTGGCCTGTGTGTGTCAGTCTTAGTTAAGGAGGCGTGGCTTCTGTGTGTGTCTGTCAGTGTTAGTTAAGGAGGCGTGGCCTGTGTGTCTGTCAGTGTTAGTTAAGGAGGCGTGGCCTCTTTGTTTTGTATTGAATAACCAGCTGCTTTAAATCTTTGGTGTTTCGTATATCAGATCACGCATCAGGATTCAGAGTGCTGACGTCGCTGAGCTTCACCCTGCACCTGACTTTAAACATGTTCATGAGCCTGATTCGTGTTGCGTAACGTCATACATAGTGGACATGCAGTTTGGGTTTCATTGCACCTCTGAGCTCTTGGGCCGGACCGAACCTACTGAAGTGTGGTAGAGCTGCTTGATGTTGATGTGATGTGACGTGAGTCGGGTTTGACTTTTCACCTCATTCCCTTTGCTTCTTCTGCAGACCTACTCAGAGGAGACCAACATCGACCGCCCTACTCCTTCCTCCAAAAGGTGAGCCGCTTGTTTCCATGGCAACAGTCATGATAACCGGCAGGTATTTGTGCTGAATGAAAGAGGTATTCAGACACATTTTTATCATCATCATCATCATCATCATCATCGCCATCACAGATCACTGAACTCTGAAGATGAGTCAGGTTATGTGATGGAATGAGTGCCTGAATGGTGTGTGTGTGTGTGTGTGTGTGTGTGAGAGAGAGAGAGAGAAAATGAGCAGGCGCTATTCGCTGTTCAGAGTCAGAAATGAGTGCCAGAACCTGATCTGACTCTTCACCCATCTCTCGGTGAAGGTGGAGCGTTCCGGATGCCGATTGGCCGGATGTGACGACCGAGCCGTCAGTCGAGATGGGGGCAGGACTTCCTCCTCGTCTGAAGCGAGGTCAGGGCAGCAGACACCTTGGGGTGGACATGGCCTTTAACCCAGAGGAGGATGAGATGGTGGTGGGACACGACTACAGGAACAAATACTTCACGTCTTCAGGTACTTCAACATGTGGATAAAGAACCTGGTGAAGATGATGTCACTGATGATGCAACTTCCTTTTCAACAAAACCAATGTTCCAACTAATTTCAGATGAGTTCCTGAAAAAGCTTTTGAAGTCTTGAAAGTGTTCCTGTAGTTGTAGAAGCGTCCCAGAGTTCTTGAAAGGACTCATGTGGTCTTCAAGGGGTTCTTAAAACCGCTGTTGTGTTCCTGTGTTCTTAAAAGAGTTCCTGAATATAATCCTTGACTATGGTTCTGGGATCCCAAAGGGTTCCTGAGTTCCTGAAACTAGTTCTGTATATTTCTATGGGCAAGGGTTCCTGAATAACTGAAATGGGTTCCTGAGTTCCTGAAAAGGTTCTTGTGTTCCTAAAGCTATTTTTGAAAGGGTCCCTCATCTCTTGACAGTGTCACTGAGTTCCTATATGGATTCCTGGGTTCTTGAAAGGGTTCCTGAATTAGTGTATTTGTCCTCGAGAGGATTGACGTGTCCATAAAGGGTTTCTAAAGGGTTCCTGAGTTCCTGAAAAAGCTTTTGAAGTCTTGAAAGTGTTCCTGTAGTTGTAGAAGGGTCCGTGAGTTCCTGAAACAGATTCCCGTGGTCTTAAAGGGGTTCTTAAAATTGTTGCTGTGTTCCTATGTTCTTAAAAGAGCCCATGAGTTCTTGAATAAGTTCCTGAATAGGGTTCTGGAGATCCCAAAGGGTTCCTGAGTTTCTGAAAACATTCCTGTTTCTAAAAGGGTTCCTGCGTTTCCAGAGAATGTTCCTGCATTTCTAAAAGAATTCCTGAAAAGGTTCTTTTGTGCCTGAACGGGTCACTGAGGTCCTGACAGTGTCACCGAGTTCCTAAATGGATTCCTGGGTTCTGGAAAGGGCTCCTGAAAGAGTGTCAGTGTTCTGGAAAGGACTGATTTGTTTTTTTGGAAAAGTTTCTAAAGGGCTTCCTGAGTTCCTGAAAGGGTTCTTTCAGTTTCAGTGTCTGTAATGGAGTTCTGGAAAGGGTTCCTGAGTAGAAGTATTCCTAAGTTCCTCAAAGAGCTCTCAAAGTGTTGCTGTTTTCTTTAAAAATGTTCTTATTACTATTATTATTATTATGATTATTGTATTAGAGTTCTTGACAGGGTTCTAGTGTTACTGACAAGGTTCCTGCGTTTCTAAAAGGGTTCATGAGGGCTCTCGTTTCCAGATGTTTTTATAAAAGATCTCACCTCATATGAATCAAGCTGTGCTGCCTATAGTCCCGTCTGTACAGTCTCTATATAGAAAAAGCTGTAAAGGAATGTTATATTTGGAGGATTGTGAGTCTCCCGTCCTTTTTCCCTGATTGGTTCCTAAATGTGATCGACAGATGAGGATCTCCTGAAGCGGATCCTGGCTGATGGACAGCTGCTCTCTCAGACCGACAGCGACATGGGCGACCTGTGAGTGTCGTTCCTCACCCATGACCTGTAATATTTTACCCATAATCACCTCAATCACCTTATCTCATCATGTCCCCCTGTGTGTGTGTGTGTGTGTGTTGCAGCTCCAGTATATTTGGAGATAAGACAGAGGTGATTCTGCTACAGAAGATGAGTGAACCGGTTCCTGCAGCCGTGCGCCGAGATCCACCGAAAACTGCATTCACTTCACGTACAGGTACACACACACACACACACACACACACACACACACACACCCACACACCCACTGTGTATACACACACAGCTATTTATTTACAGTAATGCTCATTAAATGTCCTGTTTGTCAACTACAGTTGAACTACAAGGTAAGAATTCATTTGCATAGCATTTGCATATTTAAAATGTAAAGCATGCTTGACCCCACCCTCTCTGCTGGGTGACTGAGCGAAGAAACCCTCTTTTTCTCTCTTTCTCCCCCTCTCTGTCGCAGTAGTGATGGACGTGTGTAAGCCGAGACCGTTTCCTCCACTCTGTGGATTGGTCGCTCTCTGGGGGAGTTGGGCGGGGCTAATCCTGTCCACCAGCCTGTCGATATGGCTGGGGCGGAGCTTCAGCGAAGGCGTGGCTCTGATGTGGCTCATTTCCTGTATCGTCAGCTTTCTGATGTCGTTCTGCATCCTAGAGCCTTTAAAGGTCACACACACACACACACACACATACACATACACATACACATCTTCAGTAAGTGGATCAGTACCAGTAAACACACAGAACTGATTCTAAACAGCTCTTTTGTGAATGTGTGAGTAGGTGTTGGTAGAGGGTGTGTATTTCGGGCTGCTGGTGGCCCGTCTGAGGCCGGAGGATGGTGACGTGCTGGTGGATTGTCCCCGGGTGGAGCGAGTGATCCAGCGTGTGCCCAGAGTCCGACCTCCTCAAGGCTTTGCCCTGTCACAGGCCCGAGAGGAGGCGCGCAAAGTCCGTGTGCTGCACCGTATGCTCAAGGTGTGCACACACACACACAAAAAAACAATAAAACTTGCATACCGCCGCTTTAAGCAGTATATTTTGATTAGGTTTGCATTATATATCTATTTAAATATGCATTCAGTGTTCATGTAGTGGTACATTCTTGTTGTGTGATGGACAGTATGTTGGACACGGTGATGATGATGATGATGGTGTGTGTGTGTGTGTGTGTGTGTGTGTGTAGGGTTTCCTCCTCTACATGCTCTTCCTGCTGGTCGTCCTGCTGCTGAATTACGCCGACTCGACCAAAGACACTCACCACCTGAGACTGCACACTCAGCTAGAACACCACCTACACACACGCCGCTTCAACAACATCAGCAGGTATTCACGCACACGCACACACACACACACACACACACACACACACACACACACACACACACACACACACCTCGTTTTGAATCCATGAGCACCCAGATTTAAATTTGTTTGGTGGAGGGTTAAACCCCTTTGGGTATGTTCTCGGGAACTTCTGCAGACTCAGGTGCGCCTACAAAACACGGGCGCGTCTCAATCAGTGTATGATGTAGACGAGCTGCGGCACCGGGAAGGACCCTGGCACTCGCGTCACTTGGAGACACTGATGACTTCATTTTGAGAAAACTTCAAAAGTGACATGGGAAAAAAAAAAAACGAGTATAAAACACATATTATGGACGTCCCACGTCCAAATGACCTCACTGTTATACTTTTGCGCCTAGACGAGAGGACGTTTGGGCGTGGCTGTCCGATTTCCTGTTGCCGCGGTTACTAGATGGCGCCGCCCTTATGGACGGGACAGGTAGCCTGCTTCTGGGGAAGCCCCGCCTCCGTCAGCAGAGATCCCAACCAGGTGAGACAGAGACAGAAGTAAGGTAGTCCCTTAAGGACGTTAATGTATGAAATTTTTTTTATCTTCGAAAGTAAGCACGCTTCATAGCGAGGAAACGGTGTGTTTCATGAGACATGTGAGACACGTGTGTGCGTAAGTGTGTGTGCGTAACCTGTCTAACTCACCGTCTACCCTCCCCTCTCCTCTCCAGACTGCCCTACACGTGGCTATTTTCCAGCAGCTTCCTGGTTTGGGTGTGGCCCAGCAGGATGGGCGGAGTCAGGTTCAGGACTGGCAGTGAACTGGAGCCACAGTGTGTCTCAGAGCAACAGGTAAGAGTGTACACACACACACACACACACACACAGTCTTCGGCTCAGTTGTGTACCTATGCTAAAGTGTTTGTCTCGTGTGTGTGTGTGTGTGTGTGTGTGTGTGTGTGTAGAGCGTGGCACTGGGGTCAGGTGTCCGTGTACAACAGTGGTGGGTTCGTACAGGAGCTCAGCAGGAAGATGGAAGAATCCAGAGTCCTCATAGAAGAACTTCATAAACACCAGTGGCTGGATCCACTGTAAGTGTATACGCGTGCACACACGAGAGAGCCAGGGGGTGCCAATACTTTAGCCCAAATGAAAATGGAGAGAATGCCACGTGCAAACTACATTAGGCGCAATTGAAATCTCATCAGTGTAATAAGAGTTATGGCAGTAATCATGTGGATGATCACACCGACTCCTGGAAAAGAGAGAAGTACGCACAGCGCTGCTCATTTCCATGTGTGTGTGTGTGTATGTGTGGGTGGTTTTTCAGGACGAGGGCTCTGTTCGTGGAGTTCTCTCTTTATAACACAAACGCAGACCTGCTGGCCATCTTCTCCTTCTTGTTGGAGTTCCCCGTCTCTGAGCGCACGCAGTCCAGCGTTGACCTGAAGACCTGCAGCCTGCAGACCCTCCAGCGTGGCCTGGACCTCCCGCTGTTCCTCACGGTAACCAGCGTACCTTCTCTCCTCTGTTCCTCGCACTAACAGTCAGTCGCCGTCTCCCCTCTGTTCGTTCCGGATCCCTACATTCACTTCTCGCTCGCCTCGCGTCGCCTCACTAACCGCCAGTCGCCATCTTCCCCTAGGTTCTACACTGTAACCGTCAGCAGATCTCCCATCTGCTCCTGTCTCTCTTCTATTCTTTACCCTAACTGCCATCTCCCCTGTATTCTTCATGTTAGCCATCAATCTCAATCATCAATGTAGACACCAATTACATTCTAGCTTTGGTTCCTCGCAGTAGCCGTCAATCTCCGTCTCCCTCGCGGTCCCTTACTATCTCCGTCTCCCTCGCGGTCCCTTACTATCTCCGTCTCCCTCGCGGTCCCTTACTATCTCCGTCTCCCTCGCGGTCCCTTACTATCTCCGTCTCTCTTTCTCTCTCAGAAACCAATTGATCGCAGTCCAACCCGAGGCTCTTCGCGTTAACCGTCAATTTCTTGCCTTCATCCAGTCACGTTCGTGTGTTGCCAACGATCACTGTTTCGCACTGTAGCGGTCAATCACAATTTCCATCCGTTGTCAAGGAAATCGCCGTTCACTGCTTCTCAGCCAATCTCCTTCACACAGCCAATCTAATGCTCTGTTCCTCCATTTCTTTCCCTCTCGTAGCTCATCCTGGTGATCTTGATTATTTACTTCTCCGTGCGCGAGGGTGTGTCCGCCCTCAGGCAGGGGTGGGGATACTTCTTGCGAGTGTGGAATCTGGTGGGCGTCGTCACGCTTCTGCTGGCAGCCTGTGTCTCCGCCCTCCACCTCAGCCGCTCCACCCTTGCGTCTCACCTGTGGGCCTCGCTACTTCGTCAGCGGGAATCGTTCGTTAACTTCTTTCCCCTTGGGCAACAAAGCCAGGTTCTGATCCAGCTCAACGCCATGCTGCTCTTCCTGCTGGTGCTGAAGGTGAGAACCCTACCCTACTCTACCCTACTCTACCCTACCCTACCCTACAACACACGTGGATCTATACAGAACTCATGGAGGTACCCATTTCATCTCATTTGGAATCTTTCCCATTCCCGTGTCCTCTGTTCTACAGGCGGCTCACCAGCTCCGGTTTCTGAGGGAGTGGGCCGTGTTCGGCAGGACTCTGAGGAGATCAGTATGGGAGATGGGAAGCGTCGCACTCGCTTTGGTCTTGCTGCTGCTGGCTTACTCGCACACGGGATACCTTGTGAGCATGAGCGCACACACACGTGCACTGACGCAAACACACACGTTCCTACACGAAACACGGGAACCGTTCCGTTCACACACACCGGAATGGAAATATAACGAAACACAGGTGCGCGCGCACGCACACACACACACGCACACACACGCACACACACGCGCTATTATATTAGTTTGTGTTCTACTCGCATCCTTTGGAGAAAACCTCAGAAATGTTCAACTAAACTGTCGTGGAATCTGATTGGTTGCTGAGAACAGTTTTTGGGGTCTTTTGATTTGATTTGCACCAATTTTAGCAGATGAGGTCAAGAAGTTTCACACAGTCTTTCAGACATTGGTCAATTCGTATGGGTTCGAATCATGATCTTACTTGCTTTTCACCCATTCTCACACACACACACTCACCCACACTCACACACCAATGGTAGCAGAGCTGCATGCAAGGTGCTAGCTTGCCATCGGGGGCAACTTAGGGTTCAGTGTCTTGCCCAAGGACACTTCGGCATGGGATCACCCGGGCCGGGATTTGAACCACCAACCCTACGATTAGTGGACAACCCGCTCTACCCACTGAGACACAGCCGCCATGAAGACACCAAACTGACCGAGTACTGCGTATATGAACGTGCCCTTAGTGGTGGGTAGGCCCTTAGTGAGTAGGCCCTGCTGGGCCCTTGAGCAAGGCTCCGTTTTATAAACGAGATAAGCGTCAGTCGCTCTGGATAAGGACGTCTTCCAAATTGCCGTCAATGTAAACGTAAAAGAACAAGCGTGAATACGTGAGGTAAATATGTTTTATATTTAAACTCTCCTTTCGAAGAATCCATGTTGGTGCGTGTGTGCGTTACGACAAACAAAGTCAATATCCTGTAAAAAAATAAATAAATAACTAAATAAATAACTAAATCTCTCTCCATCCAGACTGCCAGAATTAAATCAATCAATCTCTTTCTCTCGGACTCGCTCCAACAGCCCTAATGGATGTAAATTACTGCTCGCGTCTTCCAGAGATAAACGGGTCACACAGAACCCGAGCAATTACTGAAGTACTTTCGCACACTTTGTGCCGTTTGTGTTTATTTTTTTTTTCCTATTGAATTTAGAGCGAGTTTCTACGGGAGAACGGGGACACGCGGCCGTTCAATTCGAAAGTTTGTGGACACTCGACTGAAATGTTTCCCATGATGTTAAAAACCTTTTGATCAGAAGGCGTGTGATTAAACATTTGATATGTGTGTCGTAAACAAACATATAAATATAATCGTGCCGATGTGTTCGTTGCCTTCGTTAGAAAACTTTTCACATTTTTTTTTTCTTTAAACGGACGACTCGGAGCGGAACATTCTGAAAAGTAGGAGATAAAAGAGTCAGGCGTCGGTGTGAACGCCGTTAATACTGTTTAAAAAGCATCTCAGGAAAATTCCTCAAGAAATCGGCTGAGAAAAACGCCAAGAAATACATTTCTGGGAAATTGTAGGTGAAAAGGGCGTCGACTTTGAAGATGCTAAAATACTCAATTATTTTGGATTTTTTATCACGGCATAATTCCCATAGAGTTTTGATTACTTTCTTATTATTAAAGCATGAATGCGTATAAACTTTTGATGACTTTCTTACTATTAAAGCATGAAGGCGTATAAACTTTTGATGGGTTGTATACTGGGCGGCTGTGGCTCAGTCGGTAGAGCGGGTTGTCCCCTAATCCACTAATCGTAGGGTTGGTGGTTGGAATCCCGGCCCCGGTGATCCCATGCCGAAGTGTCCTTGGGCAAGACACTGAACCCTAAGTTGCCCCCGATGGCAAGCTAGCACCTTGCATGCAGCTCTGCTACCATTGGTGTGTGAGTGTGTCTCATTTGTAAGTCGCTTTGGATAAAAGCGTCTGCTAAATGAATAAATGTAAATGTCTTCCTTTCTCTTCCCAGCTTTTTCACTCCATTATAAAGGGATACGGGTCGGTCGGGTCTGCTTGCCTGTCGTTGCTAGGCTCGGGGGGGCGTGGTCTGTGGTCATGGCGATCAGACCAAGGCTATCCCTGCTCCGCTTCCTGCTACGTGTTTCATGTCAGCTTTGCGGCACTGCGTCTCGTCCTGCTGTGGCTGGTGACCTCTGTGTTATTAAGGAACTATCGCAGGGTCCGGGCGGAGCTCTACCGGCCGGCAATAGATCTCCAGGACTATGAGATGGTGGAACTCTTCCTACGACGCCTCAAGATGTGGATGGGCCTGAGCCGTACTAAGGAGGTGGGTTCGCGCTTAGCATAGTTTCCAGAACCTCAACCAAAAGTCCTGACCTTGAAGGCCACAAGGACAGTCGCGAACTACTGACCCTGAAGTCTTGTATAAAATACTTGCGGTAATGCGTATACTGAATCTGGAGACAGTATGAACAATCCAGAATATCTTGGCTTTCGTTCTTAGTTCTTTGTTTTGTTTCTTCTTTCATACAGTTCCGTCACAAGGTGCGTTTTGAAGGTATGGAACTCCCACCATCCCGATCTTCATCTACCAGCGACTGCAAATCCCTTTGTCTCCCTCACCTGGATGCCCCTGAAGCCCCTCCGACTCCTGACAGTGTCGACTGTGGTTCCGAGGCTTCTTGGCATCCGTTGTCCAGCAGCCCGTGCAGTCTAGCTGACACTCTGGGTCTTGGTTTAGGTCTGACCTTAACCATGGGTGTGGTAGCAGGAGGTCAAGCCTGGAGAGAACGAGCAGAAACCGAGGCCACTCTTCGAAGGGTCTTGCCAGCCTTTGACGCATTGCTGCTGCAGCTGGACAGGGTCAACCAGGCCACCGAGGAACTGTACCGCACTGAGTGCCGGCTGGAGAAAGTGCAGAGGAAGACTCGGAAAAGGAGCCGTGGAGTACGTTGCAGCGATGGCCAGGACTCTGCAGGACAGAGGAGACCTAACGGGTCACGCAGACGCCCCCACTCGGTAGAGGTGTGTCTCCACAAGGTTGAGAAAGATGGAAACATGGACAAGATTCGCCCCAAGAGTGAGAAAAGTTCTCACAAAACTGATCAAGGATCCCGCAAGAGAGATACCAGAGGACACCAGATAAGTCCTCAAGAGGACATGTTACCAAAGGATTCAAGTCTTCAAAGGACAGATATGGGTCCACTATTAACTTCTGATAAGGTGGAAGCACATGTCCGTAAGACTGAAACAAATCCTCCCAAGGTAGATTCAAGTCCCATCAAGGTAGAGGAAAGTGTCATCAAGATAGAAGCAAGTGCCGGTGTAGTAGGTGCAAGTGCAAGTTTAGCGAAAGCGAGGTCCCACAAGACTGCTAAAGGTTCTCATAAGGCTTCTTCAAGCCGGAAGAAGGTTAATCCAATCATTCCAAGAGATGCTGAGGCTGTTGGCTGTGCCAGCAAACCAGTTCTATCTCAAACACAGACCCCCACTCCAATCACTGCTTCTTCTACGGCCCCAAGTTCTGCTATCGCAACCCCAGTCCCGATCCCTCGAGCCCTTGAATGGAACCCACCTAGTTATACCGAGGACCTCCCATCCAGCCTTTTCCAACATCCAGCGCACACCACCACCATGCCCACACGCAAACGTAAGCACAAACCCCCACCTCTGAAAAACAAGATCCATCCCAACACAGACAGGCCTATCTCAGGACACGCCAAACCTTAAGGGCCAGAAGGTTCCACTTCCTGGTCTTTTGGAAGGAAGACTGTTAGATTGAAGTCGGGTAAAGAGACAATAAACGGTGACTCTTCTATAAGTCGGGGGTTCGCGGTTATCTGTGATGGTAAGAGAGGGCCTCGGTGACAGCAGGTTTTGTTGCCAGCCCTTCGAGAAAAATAGAAAGAAAGAAAGAAAGAAAGAAAGAAAGAAAGAAAAAGAGCAGCTTAAACGTGGAAAGAAGAGAATCAGAAATGTATCGCAACTTCATGATCAGTTTTTCCCAGAGCAGTGCAGTTTGGCCAAGTCAAAACGCTGCACGTTTAGCGTGCCTTAGCGTTAGCAATAAGGTGCTGGTCACCCTTTAGATTTTGCCTCACAAGTCCCCACCCTTCCTTCACCTTAAATGACCTCAACCAGCCCATGGCCCTGGTGGTCACAAAGGGTTGACTACGACAAGAGCACACCTCGTGCTGTCTTCGCAACAACCTCGCAGGAAGTGATGTAGTGCAAGCCTGTCACAAAATGGCGGATTCGTAGTGAGTTGCGTTTTTGAGTTACATTTGGTTCCATGTATTATATATAAAGTAATGTTTTGTATAAGTAATGTTTTGTATAAGTAATAATTTTCGATGCATCAAAGAAGGAAGCTACGCACACACCCACATGTCCACGCACACTAACATATCAGCATTAAGCACGTAGAGCTATGCTTGCAGGTACTCATGCCTAATGCACGTCTTTTATTTCAACTCGTACGTCTCACACACAGGCAAACGGCATTAAATCAAAGACTCCTTGAGTTCACAAGCACACTTCTGTACAGGTCGTGAGGCTGCTAGCATGCTAGTGTACTAGCAAGCCTCGTTGTTCACGAAAAGAAAGCTCGTATTCCAGCAGTTGGAAGGAACTCTAAGGGAAAGAGTAAGAGTCGAGAGTAAGAAAGGAACATTAAAGAGTAGCGAGGAATGAAAGACGGACCGATTGTTTCGGCTTCCGGGAGTGGAACGCCGAGAGAAACGGAAAGAAACCGGCAAGAATGAGAAGCGATTAAAGAGGGAAACGGGTCCAAACATCCTCCGCGTTGTAAATAGCGAGAACACGCTAAATAAATAAATAAATAAATAAATAAAAGAGGCGCTAATGTGTTATTAATTGTAACGTTTGTTAGCGTTTTGCTTCATTGTTGCTTATGAATTACGGTTTTAATTTTATTTAAAAAGCACCTTGTATTGATGTATGTACATGATTGCTTCGGAAACTGAATGTGAGTGCGGTTGTTTTTTTTTTTGTTTGTTTATGAATTAAATAAGCTTGGTACGAAATTGAATAAGAGAACATTACTCTGCATTTTGATTCGCTCGTTACTCGTGTAAGCATCGAGAGAGTTATTTGGATTTTTTTTTGTTTTGTAAATAAATCACAGTACTTTTATACCTAGCACTTTATTTCATACGTAAAAGGTCTTGTACGCGACGGCGTTTTTAGTCATTCGCTAGTCACGTTGTCATGTTTTCCAGGCGTCTCTCATTCCAGAGACCGTCCTCGAGTTATTTTACAGCAGGAAGCAGATCCGCTTGGTGTTCTTGCGACGTTTTCTGGAACATACAGTCCTTTCTGAAACTATTGGAACGGCAAGGTCGATTTTTTGACACACCCACAGACGAGTATTCTCCCGTAGACTTCTCTCTGATCTTCGTGTTGGTTTCTCCTTTTCGAACAACATACGCGGTGTCTTCAGAGGTGGAACTGAAGGCTAAAACCACGAGATGTTCAGAGGTGTTTCCTGTTTAGTCAGTCACCGTCTTCCAATATTTCTGTTTACCCCCAAAATTGGATGGTCCGACCCAAGAGGTTCGGTTGTTTAACGCGTCTAGACAGAAATACGAAATGATGTCAAACTTGGCCAGGACGTTCCAATACTTTTGGCTTGGGCAGTAATCCTATTTTACCCATCAATGTGTTGGTTACCATGGTGATGCTCAGGGACCCTTTAATCAATCCAAACCAGTCGAATGCTCAGTGTTCATGTATTTTCTTTTGTATGTCATGTTCTTGTTTGTCTCCTGTTGGACATGAAGGTTTCATCGTAAAGTATCTCGACTCAAATCCTGAAGCCATGACAACGTTTTACGAGCAGAGCAGAACACTTAGTTAATTAGTGAATTAGAGTTTAGACTTCAACGCCGCTTATTTCATGCTTTTAACTTCCTCCCAGTCTACAGAGAACGTGTGTTTGTACATATTGATGTATCCTGATGTAAATACTGATTAAGGAACCTCCATTCCCAGCTTATTATTATTATTATTATTATTATTATTATTTTGCTTCAACCTGCACTGAAGATTTCTTTTTACCCAATAGATACAGTGTTAATTAACCGCCTCCCAACTCCTCCTCCCACTCCTCGTCCTCCCACTCCTCCTCCCTCTCCTCCTCCCTCTCCTCCTCCTCCCTCCAACTCCTCCACCCTCTCTGCGCCTCCTCCTCCACCCTCTCCTCCTCCGCCCTCTCCTCCTCCCCCGCGCCTCCTCCTCCTCCCACTCCTCCATCTCATCCTCCTCCTCCACCCTCTCCTCCCCCCACGCCTCCTCCTCCTCCTCCTCCCTCTCCCACTCCTCCTCTCCCCCTTTGGTTTGACACTAAATGAAGTTTAGTAGCTTCGGCTTCTTAAGTTAGTCTGGGGCACTCAATATTTAAGATTTATTTCCATTGAAGTGCCAGAGTCAGTTCGCATGCTAAAATGTTTTGTGTGTGTGTGTGTGTTAATGAAGTTTGCTCGTGGCGGTGTTTATGTTGTATTTTATCGTGCAGTTCTATTCTGTCTGTAGCACTTCAGCTAAAATGCTTTTGCACTTGACAAAGTCAAATAAAGAGTTTGACAGCTCAGCGTGGTCCGGACGTCTCAGTGGGGTCGATCTTGGTACAGCAGTACAATCAAACATGAAAAGTTAGGCTGTTGGTTTTTTTTTTAAGTTATTGTAACGATTCGCTTGTTTAAATCATAAGACGTGAAAGTTTTCAACAGGTTCTAATTAATCAATAACTCCACAGTCCTTCGGACACTTCGGCATTCAATTTCAATTCAGTTCAATTGTATTTGTATAGCGCTTTTTACAATAGACATTGTCTCAAAGCAGCTTTACAGGAATATAAACACAGTACATACACAGTAAATGTGAGAAATTTATCCCAACTGAGCAAGACACTGAGTGGAGACAATGGCAAGGAAAAACTCCCTAAGATGTTTAAGAGGAAGAAACCTTGAGAGGAACCAGACTCAGAAGGGAACCCGTCCTCATCTGGGTCACAACAGATATTCTTAAAGAGACAATTATTGGTTTAAATGTAATCTGTTTGGCTTTGAAAAGCCTTTGTCCCAGCAGTCTGGATTTGGAGCAGATGAGAGCTCCATCCAGAAGTAGGACCTCCGAGACCGATCATGCAGGTCCGGAGAGCACAAAGGACCAGGATCTCAAACATCTCCATAAACTCATGTGCATGTGGAGTCATCCGGGCCAGGAATCGAATCGCCAACCCTACGATTAGTGAACACCCCGCTCTACCACCTGATCCACATCCGCCCTTCTCTCTATTCTCTCTTTAAAGTTCTCAATGAGGCTTGTTCTTAGGTCTCCTTGAGTGAACACTGGACTAGTCCAACATACAGACTTCATATAAAAACTCTATAATGAACTTTCTTTGACTTTCACACTGTCCGGTGTCACCCAGATGAGGACGGGTTCCCTTCCGAGTCTGGTTCCTCTCAAGGTTTCTCAGGGAGTTTTTCCCTCACCACCGTCTCGCTCAATAGAGATAAATTCACTCTTAAATCTCCATCCTGTGTTTATACGTTTCTGTAAAGCCGCTTCGAGAAGACGTCCGTTATTAAAAGCGCTCCACAAGTAGAGTTGAATTGAAGTGAACTTGTGTGATGTTGAGTTTTCTCCACCCTGAACCCAGGGGATTCTTCCCTTTTTCTTTCCCCTGTACTGTTTTCCTCAACATCACAGAACTTTTGTTCCTTGTGATCTCGAGATAAAAATAAATAAAGAAAGAAAGAAAGAAATAAACTGTTTGCTGGAGATCATAACTTGGCCAAACGCCACAAAAGTATATCGAATCGGCTCACGGGAAGTAGCACACATGCGCAGAAGGTTCTGGATTTTTTTTTTTAAGGAAATAAACATCTGGCGTATTTTTCAGCGAGAACGCGTACAGGCGTGCCGCATCAAACTTATTAAATTATGAACCAAAATACACATTCCTCGTCTCGCAATAGATTTTATTGAACACAGAAGCCCCTACATGCGTACACACACACACACAGCTAATATGTGGTCGAATAAATAGAATAAAAAGCCGTATCATGGCGTTGAATCAGCGCCCGACGCCTGGTGTTTAGAGTCTCGGGGAAAGTTCAGCGTACAGTCACACATCATGCACAGTTATGAGTGTCGTCTTCATTTTATTTCATTTAAACTCAGCCTAGAGTTTGACATTAACTGAGGTTCGTGTAGTAGAGGCTGGAATCTGCACGTCCTCTAATAAGTAAACAATTAAATAGAATAATAATTAAAAAAAAAAAAAAAAACACCCTAATGAATCACGGGTTTTAGCGTCATCATGGGGGGGGGGGGG
>JAFFST010048091.1:134831-145178 GCA_022414735.1 Noturus placidus | reverse complement strand
GGGGGGTGTTAAAGGTGAAGTAGATTATAAACGCCTTCATCTTTCACAACCTCACGAACGTTCAGCTCGAAACTTCCAGGAGGTTATTCAGAGAAAATGCGCTCGGCGGTCACGACGGCGTACGTCACGCCACCGCTGTGGGATCGACGCTCGGGGTTTTAATCAGGCGGGACGCAGGATTTGCCTCAGGTATTAATAATGGCGCCTCCCTCCGCGTTCAGATTCTGAGAACGCGCCGGCCGGAGCATAGACGAAGATCTACAGCGTTAGAAGTAATGCTGACGGATGAAGGCAATTCTAGAAAATCCGCTTAGCAGGAAAAAGGCTTCGAGATACCTGAGGAAATGGCACGTTAACGCTGGTAATAAGGACAAAAACTAAGCGTTCACGCTGTAACGTTCGCACCCTTACGATATGTTCAAGAGCTTTTATGTTCAATAGATTAAAACTTAAATAAATAAATAAAAACGCTCAGGTCACGGAATAAAAACACCACAACGTTAAGTTCTCCTCCTGTGCATATGGGTGTGACGTCGTGTGGTCCTGCAACCCGGTCAGAAACAAACAGAACCGCTAGCCCCGCCCACATGTATCATTATTTTGAGAAGGTACCAAAAGGTTCTGGCACTTTCTTCAGCACTAAATAAATAAATAAATAAATAAATAAATACATAAATAAATGGCCTTGAATTTCTCATTACACAAATTTCGACATCCTCCTTAATTTGATTTGATAACCGCGTTTCATCAAGGGCGCGTCTTACCTCGGACTGAGTCCGGAGCTCTTCTCGGCATTACACACACCTCCTCGGTTGTGGTAGGAGTCTCGGTCAGACCTCCTCTCTCTCCGTGATGAGGGAGCAGATACGGAGATGGTGTGTCCGCGAGGCCTGTGTCCACTAGGTGAGAGGGAGCCTGGCTGGGCGCTCGGGAACTCCAGCTTCATCCTGGACGCTGAGGAAGACGTGGATACGCTGGCGGCCACGCTCTGAAGTCCTGCCGATCCGACACCCTCTCCTTCTCCTAGGGTTTCTCGCTCCGCTGAACCCTGAGCTGGCACGCTCTTTCTCTCGACTGGGCTCCTAGACCTGGGCAGCTCTCCTGCTCCGGCCCCAGAACCCGTGGCTCGAGCAAAGAGCTCAGGCAGGGTCTGGAGTTCTGGCGAGGAGCTGGATTTGTTCAAAGTCTGTGAGTGAGAGAAGGGCAAGTCGGAGTCTGGCGCTCCAGGAGTGGAGAAGCTCAAGGGAGGCTGGTCGATTGGGATGCCTCCTTCACTCACCTCCTCGAGGGTCGACTTGTCGTCATCCTGACTGGAGGTCGAGGAGGACTGCAGAAACAACGGTAAGGAACAACAAAGGCCTCATTAGCGGTCAGCTCAAGCGGGGTATGGTCTGAATTCAGACTCGTTCAGTGCCTGAAACCATTTTTGACTAAATTTCAAATCTTTCTAAAAAAAAAAAAAAAAAACCAACATGTTTAATGGTTACAGGAGTCAGGAGTTACTTCTGTGGTACTTTATTTAAACAAAAGCCACAACGCTTGACGACTCCGGCGTCCTCCATGAAGACTTTCTATGGATTACAGCTAACTGGAGAGTCATCGCTCTGAATTCAGTTCAGGCTGACAGAAATGAGATATAGCGTCCTCGGTCAGTATCCCCCATTTACACCTGGTGCCTTGTATCTGAGATCTGATTGCATGTACTATGCAAATGATATTAACGCCTGACAGCCGATGTCTCCCAATGTCCGATGTGGTTCCTGGTTTCTAGTTGGCCGAATCAAATGTGATGCTAATGCAAACCCAATTTTCACTCGGTTTAGTCACTGCCAATTCTCACGCCGTTATTATCCAAGAAGGTCAACAGCTGGGAATCGAAGACGGCGAACGCTTGCAAATACTTCTTCCGAGCCACGTAAAGCCACCTGCTGCTTCATTTCGAAGCGTCGCTCATGGCACGGAAGCTAAACACATCTGGAGGACAACACTAACTTTAGAAACGATCACCTGAACCGCGCATACCCCTTAGTAAACTCCGCCCACTTGCTTTTTAGATCCCGTCCACCGCACTCACCCTGCTGAGCATGGTGTTGGAAGGCTTGAACATCTCGGGGCTCATGAAAATAGGCTCCGAGGACGTGGTCTCCAGTTCCATCTGCGGCGACTCCAGGTCTGAATCTGGCGCCTTGCCCCGCCCACCTTCCTCCAACACTACCACCGTGTCTGTAGGAAAGGGCGGAGTCAAAAAAATAAGAAAGAAAGATGGGCTTAAAGGATGAGTGTTCATGTTAAGGCCAAACCAAAGCAGCAAAGAGACCGAAAGATTAAACACGGGTGCGACACACAAACAAGCGGGATAAGTCGCCTCAACAGCGCACGCCAGATCCATCTGGAGTCAGATAGTTCTAGCAAAACAATGTTCTAGAAAAAAAAAATGTTTTAAAACAAATATATACGCAGAGTATAATTCAAGCAGCAGACTTCAAGACCAGACCTTGGATGTGTGCGTTTGGGGTTTTTTTAGCTGAAATATAATGGCCAGGAGAGCGGTGTAGCTTAAGGGCAGAAATTTGAGCTCTCATGTCAGCAAAGACACTAAAAATAAAGAAAGAAAGAAAGAAATGGTTGGAGAAACTTTATTTGGCCACATCTGAGGGTATGGATGTGGATTATATTAACAAGGTCTGAGCTCGAGCGTTGCTTTTCAAGTCACGCTCTCCAACGACTGGGATGGACTTTTGAGTGAAGTGAAGGAGAGGAACTCAGGATCGCAGTTCCATCGGTGTTTCTCAATACAAAAAGTTCACGTGCAAGCCCATCTTACGGTTCCGGAGAACTGAAAGCTGTGATTCGACTTGCTAGGTGTTCTGGAGATTTTGGATGGACAAACGTCCATTTCACCTAACGCTTAAGGGTCGCTGGGAGCCTGTCCAAGAGAACTCTGGGAACGAAGCGGGGGACACCCTGGACGAGGTGCCGATTTGCACAAGCCAATCAGCCTACAGCACATGTCTTTGGACTGGGGGAGGAAACCAGAGAACCCGGAAGAAACCCCCGAAGCACTGGGAGAACTCCATGCTCACGGTGCAGAGACGGGATTCGAACCCCCAACCCTGGAGGTGCGACACAAACGAGCTAATCACTAATCCGATCTAGTATCTAGCCAATTATTTACCTCCGGCTTTGTGTTCTCCGCACTTGGGCCTTTTTTTTGTCATTTCCGCACACGCTTGTTGAGGACATTTAATTACGTGCAGAACAAAACTATAAAGTATCAATTTAAACAAACCGCCTTCGGAAAGCGAGACACCTTCACCATCCGAAGAACCCTTGAGGAACATCCTTTAAGAACGTAATGACTACCCAAGCAGTAACCTCCTCAGACTTTACACGGTGAAGATTCGCATTGTCACGTGACACACCTCGTGAAGCTGAGTGGTAAAGTCTTGCTCGACGAGAACTTTTTTCTCCTGAACATCCAGTCCGTTCCGGTATTGAGAAACAGCCGATGACACCCGATTACACTTTCGGTCCTACGTTTACATTACATTTATTCATTTAGCAGATGCTTTTATCCAAAGCGACTTACAAATGCGAGCACACTCACACACCAATGGTAGCAGAGCTGCATGCAAGGTGCTAGCTTGCCATCGGGGGCAACTTAGGGTTCAGTGTCTTGCCCAAGGACACTTCGGCATGGGATCACCCGGGCCGGGATTCCAACCACCAACCCCACGATTAGTGGACAACTCGCTCTACTGACTGAGCCACAGCCGCCCCGGTCCTATTGGTTAGTTGGACACCTGATCTGATTGATTGGACTGTGGTACCCCCCCGTAACTGTGCTCTCTCATTAAATAGGGTTAATAGCAATAAGATCTAATAAATAAATAAATTTAAATAAATACAAGCACTCGATGAAATTACAGGCAAGATATACCTGCCCAGGATATACTCCTATGTAACCTGCCTGGCTGATCAGAGGAGGAGCAGAGAGAGCAGAGAGCGTCCACTGCAGCGACACATCACACAACAACAAGTCAACTTCAAAAATAAATAAATAAAAATGTACACAAACTGGGATGAAAACGCATTCTTTAAATAATGTAAAGACAGAGCGAGAAAACAGACAGCAGCTGACAGTGTGTGTGTGTGTGTGTGTGTGTGTGTGTGTGTGTGAGAGACTATATTCTCTACAGTCTCCATGTACGGCTTTTTAAAAGGATCTCGGTCAGAGCGAGATTACGGCGGGGTGATGTATCGATATACATCATTATCGTGATAAACGATTACGCGATACATTTCTCCGAGATATCGTCGGTAATGTGGTGATTTATTTATTTTTTAATCATTATGCTAATAAAAACAGGTACCGCTGATTGGACGTTGTTTTTATTCGTGTTTGTAGGCATTACGGAAAGGTTGTCAAAACCCGTCCGAGTTTACGTTCTCTCAACCTCAAAGTCAGGAAAGGTGTACTGAAATCGACCTGCTCGGGGTGACCGCTTCATTGTCGGTTAGGAAATAAACTTGCAGCACTCGGGTTGAGAGACGACACCTGGAGTACATTTTAATCTGCAGTTCATTCTTTTTAAACGAGATTTGTTTGTAAGATGTGTTTTTTTGTGAATATTAAATAACCCCGGCGGTTGAGAGAGAGGCGTGTATGACGCGCACCCTCACCCGTATTGGAGCGCTGGATAAGGCTGGGTTTGTTATGACGCTGGGGGGCGTCAGTAGGGGCAGAGGAGGCCGAAGGAGCGCCAGTCTGGGGTTCTCGTACGCCGTCCATGGCCATGAGGACGCTGGAAAGCTCCTGCAGGGGCATGTTTCCCAGCTCAGAAGAGAACGGACTTGGCGGGTTCTCCAGACACATCAGCCAGCTGGTGTTTCCTGCACACACACACACACAAATGTTGATTTCATTTATAAAAACTTCAATATAAATATATGTCTCTCACGAGCAAGTCAGAGGCACGAGGCGATCTGAGGAAGAAACCTCGAGAGGAACCAGACTCCTCTGTGTGTGACCGCATCTATAACCCCACACTATAAAGCCAAGCAGTGCCAAGTGCGTTAAAAAAATTAACTCTAGTATGAGCAACATTCGGCGCACGGTGGCTTAGTGGTTAGCACGTCCGCGTCACACCTCCAGGGTCCGGGGTTCAAGTCCCGCCAGGGCCATGTGTGTGTGGAGTTTGCATGTTCTCCCCGTGTGTCGGGGGTTTCCTCCGGGTACTCCGGTTTCCTCCCCCAGTCCAAACACATGCATGTTAGGCTGATGGGCGTGTCTAAAGTGTCCGTAGTGTATGAATGTGTGTGTGAGTGTGTATGTGATTGTGCCCTGCGATGGACTGGCACCCTGTCCAGGGTGTACCCCACCTTGTGCCCGATGCTTCCTGGGATAGGCTCCAGGTTCCCCGTGACCCTGAGAAGGAGTAAGCGGTTGAAGATGGATGGATGGATGGATGGATGAGCAACATTCGCCTTTTTTTTACTTTTTAGCGCACGATTTGTTTTAGGCCACGCCTACAAGACGAAACAAAGTCATGCTAACGATAATGCTTTGGGTTCGCAATTAAAACCATCATGTCATGTAACTGGCAGTCTAAATGCATCCTCCAACACTGGGGAAGAAGATCGATGGTCTAGGAGCGCCTGCTCTTCCACATTAGCACACTTTAGGAGAAGTGGCGTATGAAGTCAGATGTTCCTGTGCAGCTCATTTGGGTGGTACTGTAAGCTTAGCCACACGGACAAAGATCTAAATGATCGTAATAACTAGGAGCATCAGGAACATTTTCTCCACTTAGTACTTTTGGACTTGGGGGTCATTGGTTTGTCTTTACCGGGGGGTTTTGATCTGGAACTTGTCTGGAGAAACCAGATGCTGTGAACTTGAATCTGCACACACACAGCTGTTAGTCACATGATAACACCGTCATACCAAGAGAGACAATACCACAGAAATGCTCAGTCAGTCATGCAGAAAGAGATACACACACACACACACGTAGCAGAATATACAAGGTGAACACAGAGAGAGTACGCCTGTGACAAAGTACAGTGTGTGAAGGTCAAACTCTGGAAAAATACAATTGCAATCACACACACACACACACACACACACACAAATATAAAGAAAAAAGTATGAAGGGAGACAGACAGACGGGCGTGGCGGAGGCAGACAGACGGGCGTAACAAGAGGAAATGTTCATCTGCATTTATTTTGTGTGTAAATTTAAAGAGACAGACTGCGGTGGATGAAGTGTGACAGAAGTCAGAGATAAAAGATATATGGGGGGGATTTAAGTTCACAGCATGACGGTTTAGTAATAACTGGCAATGTTAGCCAGCTTTCTTAACCTGCAGTGTTCCTTAGTGGTTCTGCAGTGTTCCGTAGTGGTTCTGCAGTGTTCCTTAGTGGTTCTGCAGTGTTCCTTAGTGGTTCTGCAGTGTTCCTTAGTGGTTCTGCAGTGTTCCTTAGTGGTTCTGCAGTGTTCCTTAGTGGTTCTGCAGTGTTCCTTAGTGGTTCTGCAGTCAGTGTGATGCATTATTTCCTACAATGGAAAGTCATAGCTTTACCTTGACCTGTTAAAAAGCACTGATACTGGAGACTCCTTCCATAAATCAGCAAGCAAACCCCTAATGAGGACATTAGCTCCAACACACACACACAAAAAGCATGCCGATTCTGACCTGATGGTCTGCGTATATAGATCTGAGCCCAGCCCTGCGTGAGCATGGGAACAAACTCAGCCAGGCCGCTCTTGTCTCGGAGGGGCGGAGCCACGTGTGAGGAGGAAGAGGAGGAGCACTGCGGGAGCTCGTCATCCCCCCGATTACAGTTCAGACCCTCCAGAGGAGAGCCGAACTCCCCCTCAGAGGGAGAGACCAGGGGACTGAGACTCTGCACAGCTCCCGCACGCAGGGCGTGACCGCCTGAGAGCACACAGCGAGAGAGACAGCGAGAGAGACAGCGAGAGAGTGTTACTTCATAACCCAACACCACAGATTAAAAACAGTCATCTGGAACATCAGCACTGTGCGTTTACTTCCACAGTAACAATAAAAATATCTCCTCTCATTCACATACATATATATATATATATATACACATACACACACACACACATACATATATATATACATATACATATATATACACATACACACACATATATACACACACACACATATATATATATATATATAAAAATAAATAAACCCTAGTCTGTACTGAATTGTCAAATATAGCCACATGAAGCAATCGGATGGGTCCACGCACCATTGCAAATTTATTTAGACTATATTTATTTATGTAGACTAACCCAGGCATTCGCCAAAATTCAGCGAGATTGGATTTACAGTGCTTGGACCCCGCAGATCGCTTCTCAAGCTGAAACCCTAAAGTAGAGTCTAGCAGATTCCTCAAACTCAGATGACATCTTTCAGATCTCCCACACCTTTAAATGAGCAGCTGCAAGAGTCTGTGTGTGTGTGTGTGTGTGTGTGTGTGTGTTACCAGACATAGAGCGGACTCGGATGCGTGTAGCTCGGCTCAGCTGTTGGCTGGACTGAGACTCCAGTTTGGCCGGAGCTTCCTTCGTTTGTCTAGTGTGTAGTGTCGGGTCTGACCTGCAGGGTACATCACACACCACAGTGTATAACCTCTCTCGGGGTGTGTGTGTGTGCGCGTGTGTGTTAGTTACCGGGTCATCTCTCCTCCCCCGGGTCTCTCTGCCGTGTCAAGCCCCAGTAAGGTCTGGGTACGTGAGCCGCCACTGGTCGTTATGGTAACCAGCTTGTTACCCACCAGCCAGGTCATGCTGGGGCCACCAGCCAATAAGAACTCGGCGATAGGAGACCTGCAGACACACCACGAGACAATAAGAGACACTGCAGCCATTGCGCCCCCCCACCACACACACGTACACACACCTCTTGGGCAGTGCGGAGAAGTTAGAGAAGACATAACGGGCCATCATGTCCAGGCAGGTCTCTGTGAGCTCCAGGTGAACCGTCTTCAGCGTGTCGTCCGCCTGCATCACGGCGTTCTCGTCCGCGGAGCCCAGACTACACGTCGTAGTGGACGTCTGCATCCTTCTCGCGCGCGCACACACACACACACACACACACACACACAGGTCAAAGGCCAAACGTTAATTCCACCCAAAGCTCTGATTCAGCACTAGCTGAAATCTGAACGCGTATTCAAGTCCTGCTTCATCTGGAGCGCATTTACACTCCAATTCAAATTTATATTTCTAAATCTCTGCTGATCTCATGATTTCAGCCAGCACTGGATGAGACGCTGGAACACACACACACACACACACGCGTGATGGGTGACATAATACACAACCCTTGATAATAATTTAATAAAGAAATTATTATTAAAATCTCTGCACAACAAATGCGGCCATGTCAACGAGACACGGCATCACAGTTTAAACGCTGATGCAACAGTAATATATATATATATATATATATTACACGGAATGCTAAAGTCATTTGGACTAAAATTGTATTTGATAATCTCCAATAAATAAATAAATAAAAGAATACGGCAGAGTTTTTTTCGATTCTGCGATCATTTCCACCAGTCCTGGAGGCACCGGTTTGAGTAATTTAGCTGAAATGTACACGTCGTAGTAACGGTTAGCTTCAAAATAATAATAAACAAATGCCTGGTCGCACGGTGGCTTAGTGGTTAGCACGTCCGCCTCACACCTCCAGGGTCCGGGGTTCGAGTCCCGCCAGGGCCATGTATGGGCGGAGTTTGCATGTTCTCCCCGTGTGTCGGGGGTTTCCTCCGGGTACTCCGGTTTCCTCCCCCAGTCCAAACACATGCATGTTAGGCTGATTGGCGTGTCTAAAGTGTCCGTAGTGTATGAATGTGTGTGTGTGAGTGTGTATGTGATTGTGCCCTGTGATGGACTGGCACTCTGTCCAGGGTGTACCCCGCCTTGTGCCCGATGCTCCCTGGGATAGGCTCCAGGTTCCCCGTGACCCTGATAAAGGAGTAAGCGGTTGAAGATGGATGGATGGACAAACGCCTGGTGTAGATTCTAGCCAATCATATCGAACAATTAGGAAACGCCGATGTTTGTTCTGTAGAGACGCGGTACTTTACATCGGAGGTTTTGTAGAGATGATCATTTAGGTGAAATTACTTACATTAGCATTTAGCTTAAAAACTTTTTGCCCAGCTCTAGATCACCCACCACTACCACACACACACACACACACACACACACGTGGGTGGACCGAGCAGCCATCACTTTTTGTTCCCCACTGCGCAAACTGCAAAACGTGGAAAGTTTTTCCAGGAGTTTTACAATGTTAGGAAGAAATGCCACCCCCCCACTACAAACCCATCTCATCCTGCCCACGACCTCCAGCTGGCACCCGACAAAGGAACAATCGAAAGCGTTTGCTCCAGGGAGTCCATGATAGCTGCTCGGCCTCGCCGATCCTCCCCTAATGGATCTAAACAATCTAGCGGGCGCTCGTCCTCGTGCCGTAATTGTCATGGTTTGCTCGTGACAATAACTCAAACAGATAATGTTTCACCGCCCAGACACTCGCCAAATAAAGCGTAAACAATTTTACCATGCGCCGAGAGAGACCGAAGAAACATGATAATGATAATAATAATAATAATAATAATAATAATAACAATAACTCTCCCGTCACAGGCGTAGACTGGGGATTCGATCATTTCTATCTTTTGGCAGCAGCACGATTATGATGGTCTTTTTGTTAGTGCATGAAAAGAATATTCGTACAACACAAAGACCAGCCTCCCAATATAGATTCCCAAATCCGGCGGGAAATAACTAAATAAATAAATAACTCTCATACAATACCTGTATGGAGCAGCGATCACAATTATTAAAAATAAAAGGTGCCAAAAAAAAAAAAAAAGGCAACACAAACATGTGTTGTGAAGATCAGACTCCGATCTATCCCTGCTCTTTAAATAAAACGTGACCCTCTCTCACACCTCATCATCATCCCATTGATTCACTGAAACGGGATAAAATTCCTCCAGGCCGAAGCACAGGACTGATCATCAGTTACCGCTAACTTTTAATGACAGTTATTGCTGCACGAGGCGGTCACACCAGATACTGAAAGCAAAAGGTGCACATACTTTTGCCACTCCCAGATATGTAATATTGGATCATTTTGATTAGTTGACCTATGATAATGGCGAGGTGTGATTTCTACCCCCGGGTACGATTGAGGGCAGATACAGGCTGACTGTGGGTCAGGGGGCAAACAATTAAGGGCAGCCATTAGGGCATTTTATACATTTATTTTTATATATAAAAATTTATT
>JAFFST010048091.1:115212-132553 GCA_022414735.1 Noturus placidus | reverse complement strand
GGGGGGGGGGGGGGCTTGTGTGTGGGGGGGGCGTGTCTGAAGAAGAAACGGATGCAGCAAATAAAAAAAAAAAAAACACATGAATCAGGAAGTGCGAGTAGGATGTGGAGTTGGAACAAAGGAGATCCAGCTTCCTGTCTCACCTCCTGTCTCACCTCTCTGCAGACCATTTCGCTTACATGTCTTTTCTTTCAAACAAAAATCTATACTGCTGATAAAACTATCACAATTGCATGCATTTTAAAATAAATAAATAATAAAAATTGTGTACTTGACAGGTCTGTCTATCCGTTACCCGTCTGTCTGTCCAACATTCCGTCCAGAATTCATCCATCCATCTTCAACCGCTTACTCCTTTATCAGGGTCACGGGGGAACCTGGAGCCTATCCCAGGGAGCATCGGGCACAAGGCGGGGTTACACCCTGGACAGGGTGCCAGTCCATCTCGGGGCACAATCACATACACACTCACACACACACATTCATACACTACGGACACTTTAGACACGCCCATCAGCCTAACATGCATTTTCTACAATATTTAGTCCTAGACTGTCTGTCTGTCTGTCCGTCCAACTCGGACCAAAATTCCATTTTCCGTCTGTCTGCACATTCAGTTCCAAATGCCGTCCAAACGTTTTCTACAATCCTCCGCGCAGATCCGCCGGCTCTACATTAGATCGCTAGCTCTGAAGCGCCGAGCGATCTCCCGGCTAAGTAGAACGCCGGAAACGCCTTCCGCTCCTCTCGTTCCATCTCCACAAGCATCAGACAAACAGAAAGAGGACCGACGGAAAATAAACCAGAGTGATGGAGAGGAAGACCTGGGTGATGACAGGGGTTACCGTTTCCAACGAGTAAATCAGTATGGGTTACTATGGTTACTGGGAAATGGAGACAGTGCTTGTGCAAGATGAGATGCTACGATGAGGAGACGGTTGGTGTAAAAGTGTTAGCAGGGACGTTTCACAGCTACAGTGGCTGAGGGACGAGGGAAGGAAGAGACGACTCGGGAAGGAAAAACACTAAGAGAGGGAGAAGCAAGCGGACTTCCGTCGTAACGCAGGGTCACGCGGGGCGGACCCGAGTGGACGTTAAGCTTCACCTGACTGGTCAGGGATTTATTCAAAAGCATTTGACTGACAGCCATCAGGACCAATCGTAACACAGGGATGAGGACCAGGTGGGCGTGGTTACAGAGGCTACATCACTCATGTTTGTGAAAACGTGTAAGATCGATGTGATCATGGATGAGACTTGAGTATATACACGCTGTGTATTCCAGACTTTACATCACGCGCGAGAGACACAGACCGAGAGAGCGAGAGACACAGACCGAGAGACACAGACCGAGAGAGCGAGAGACACAGACCGAGAGAGCGAGAGACACAGACCGAGAGAGCGAGAGACACAGACCGAGAAAGAATATTTTTTAGCCAATACATGGCAACTGCGTTTTTTTCTTCTTTAAGATGAGTATTACTTATTTAAGCACTTTGCAACATGGCCATAGGAAATGCTCATTTCTGATTGGCTGGAAGGTTACAGAAAAACAACTCCACAGTGATACGGCGTGACTACGCGGAGTTACAGTTACCGCCCCTCTCACATCCCAGCAAACCGTCAACCAATTTAAAAAAATTTATTTATTTATTCATTTTATTTAAAAAAACCATATTAAAGCCACATCGTACCTTTTATCCATTTATTGCTGCGTTTAATTTGAAAGTTGTGGAATGTCCACGAGTTACCGTGCCGACTCCGACGTCCTGAAGGAGGAGTCGGAAAACACGAACGTCACAACAACAACTTCACTTCTGACCTTTACGCCGGAGACTCCTTCCATAAACGTCTCCTCACAGAGAACCTTTCCTAAAATCCGTTTCCGCGACGCGTCGGCCGGACAAGTCCCACCCGCCGAGCCGTTACTATAGGAGACGGGAACGCGTTACAACGGGAACGACTGTCAAAGAAACACCTTCGGACCAATCGGAATCCAGAGTTCAACAGCGCGAACTAACGAATGAAGACCTCAAAGTCTGGAATACACAGCGAGTGTGTGTGTGTGTGGGGGGGGGGGGATGTTTGTCGTAGACACACTGAGAAAGAGTATAGGAGAGAAAAAGAAAAGAAGAGAGAGAATGCATCTCAGACAGATGAGTACGTAAAGACGTAAATAAAACAATGATGTAATTAAATGAGACAACAACACAACGGTCATCACATCAGCAGCCAGTCGTTATCTTTCCATCATCCCAGACGCCAAGAACACTTCAGTACAGGAAAGAAAACTTCTATACAAGGCGTGTTATTGAGAGAGTGTGTAAGCAGGAGCATGTGTGTGTGTGTGTGTGTGTGTGTACCTCTTCGGCCTCTCGTTCAGACTGGTGCTGCGAGCCCGGAAGCTGCTCTGCTCGTGTGTGTCATCAAACGGGAGCAGAGCATTCGACCGGAGACCCTGTGTGTGTGTGTGTGTGTGTGTGTGTGTGTGTGTGTGTGAGAGAGAGTGAGAGAATATATATAAAATCTTTAAATCTACATATAAACAAAATCATAGTGACATCTGCAAGAAAGCGGTCATGATCACATGACCACACACCTTGGTGATGTACTGCACAAAGTCTTTCCTGAAGGGCATCCTGCAGCGGATGAACCACATGGCGATCACATGATGGGCGAGAGACACGATGTACTGATTAAACCTATAGAGAGAGAGAGAAAGGGTTTTATAGTTACTGACTGTACTCAATCCATTGCTGTACACAAAGTATTGGCACCGCATCCATAACGGATTGTTCATTCTGATCGTGTGGAGTGCTGACAGGAGTGCTAGGGGTGTGCGTTTGTTCTAGGTGAGGTGGGACTCACTTAGAGGGGTTTGTGTAGGGCAGCGAGATGGCAAACACACTGACGTACTGCTCGGCGACAAAGTTAGCGTACAGGTGAGGCAACCTGACCAGGGCTAGAAAGACAGACACACACATACACACACCATATAAACTGATTTTGAAAGATCTTTCTGCACACACAGGGTCCTGTGTGACTCTTCATCACTCACTGGACAGGAACTCTAGCATGGGCGGTGCCATGGCGACGGTTGCCGAGATGTGGGTGAGCTTGACGATGAGAGCGGGCAGCAGTTTGATCATGATGTCGGGCATCTCCACGGTGCACATGGTCAGAGCAACCACACACTGCTTAGCACAGCGGTAGATCAGCCCCGTCTCCAAACACTGCACCAGCTCCCTCTGAGACAGAGAGAGAGAGACAGAGAGAGAGAGAGACAGAGAGAGAGAGACAGAGAGAGAGAGACAGATTTTTAAAAAAAAAAAAAAAAAGAATAAGTGGTACAAACCTCTTTAATCAGGTCACTGCGCATGGAGGACACAGTGGAGGACACAGTGGAGGAGTGAATAAATAAGCTAGAATTCAAAGAATGTAAACTTAGCCTGTAACAGCGTTGTCATGGTTACAGTCCTTTTAGTTTCATATCAGCACAGAAAGCAAAACACAGGATGTGAAAACAGACGAATACCGACATTAAAGTTAGTGTGTGTGTGTGCGTGTGTGTGTGTGTGAGATGGTGTGCGTGTTACCTGTCTGGACTGTTCCAAGTAACTGTGGTAGGACGCGAGTGCGGTCAGAACCGGAACCACAGCCAGCTGGACATCAGTGCGAGAGAAACCATCGGGAGTTCGCTTTAACCTTTCCGAGATCAGACGATCCGTCACCTACACACAAACATACACATATATACACACACACACACACACACACACACACGTATATACATACATCAGTGTGCGTGTGCATATGTGTGTGTGTGTGTGTGTGTGTGTATATATCTCTCAGTGTGTGTGTACCATAGAGCAGAGGGTGGAGCACAGCTGATCTACACTACACGGTGATGTGAGGAGCAAAACTTTATACTGCAGAGTCCACGGCATCTTATCCAGAACCAGCTTCAGAACCTTCCAGTCCGATTCCTGCAAAAAAATGAATAAAAAGTACACAAAACGTGCATGTTAACATGACTCAGTGTGCGTGCGCGCGTGTGCGTACCATTTTCAGACACTGCAGCAGCACATTGAAAGCAAGGCTGTAGGGCAGGCAGGCAGTACGGATGGAGGTGGGCGGAGCTGCAGGGGCAGGACTTCCTGTTGGTGATGCGATTGTTCCTGTTGGCTTTTTCTCCGCCTCTCTCTTCTCTGTCCCACTGGAAAATGGGACACACACGAGAACGAATCACACATGGACAGACTGAGACCAAGGTGGAATTATTTGTGATGTGCGTGTGTGTGTGTGTGTGTTTACCTCACATCGCAGTAGCAGTAGGGGCTGAAGCGCAGGACTCCATCTTTATTGGGCACGCCCAAACGGTGCAGCGAATCAGCCCTCATCAGCAGCAAGAAATCAAACACCTGAGAGAGAAATAAATAAAAAATAAAGTCACACTAAACATTCTGAACTGGTATCAGCATCGTAGATGAGCCTGTGACCCCGTGACCTCTGACCTGTAGGCGTACGGAACTAGCCAGGGCGGAGCAGTACTTGTTTTTGTAGTGGAGCTGCAGGTGACTGATCAACAACTCGTACACTCGACTCGCATGACTGGCTGGCAGACTGTACAGCTTACACTGCGCGCGCGCGCGGGCACACACGCACACACACACAGACAGAGGGAGAGGTAATGAAAACCCAGACACCACAGATTATGGTGATATATATATTTATTTTACACACACACACACACACACACACACACACACACACCTGCAGGATCTCCAGCAGCCCCAGTATGGCAGTTTTGACGTCCTCCATGGGCGAGTCGGCCGAGAGCTCTCTCTCTCCATCTACAGAGCATGACAGTGGACGACTTGCCACCTAGATCACACACACACACAGGTTACATGGCACATCCACCACACAAGTCCCCGTGTAAGCGGTTTCCATAGAAACATATTCAGATGTATAAGAATTAAATCAACATCTTCTGACCAACCAGAATCCAGAACTCTGTGTGATCAGAAACCTTTTGAATCTGTGATGAACACGAGCTCTTCACTAACGGTTATCTGATGACCGCTGATGATTCAACAGAGTGAATTATAAGCATCTGCGAGTGTGCGCGAGAGAGAGAGAGAGAGAGAGAGAGAGAGAGAGAGAGAGAGAGACCTTCTCGATGATGTCGAGCAGGCTGTTGAAGTGGTGTGTGTTGCAGCCCTCAGCGAGATCCACCAGCAGCTGTGTGGCCTGTTTACGCACAGACAGGTCCCGGTCCTCAGCGATCTGCCCCAGCTGGGGCAGCACCACCACCTCGATCAGCTCCTCCTGAGTAGAGTGTAAGTGTTTAAAGAGTTAATTAACCCCGCACCAAAACGTCTCTTTATAATTCATGCAAAAGTTAAACAGCAGGACAGAGAAGGAAAAAAAAGGGGTTTTTTTCTTCCCCAGAACCTCATAGAGCTGCCTGTTGGTGCTGAGGACGAACGAGAGGATGTGCAGGACTTTGATTCTGATCACGCTGCGCGTCTCATTCCTAACAGACAGACAGAGAGAGAGACAGAGAGAGAGAGACAGAGAGACAGACAGACAGAGACAGAGAGACAGACAGACAGAGAGACAGACAGAGAGACAGACAGAGAGACAGACAGACAGACAGACAGACAGACAGACAGAGAGAACAGAGAGAGACAGAGAGAGACAGAGAGAGACAGAGAGAGACAGAGAGAGACAGAGAGAGACACTTGGCATATACCAGGAGACATAATAATGCCTAAGATACAAAACTTGAGCGTTAAACACTGATCAGATTGTGCTTGGAACGGTGAGTGGGTGTGGTCTAACATGCTAATAAGCAGGACAGCCCTGTCAGACGCCCACATCCTGCTACACCACTCAAGCAGGACTGTTCAATGCACCAAGCATCTGAATTACAGCATTAGCACAGTGGCTACGATGACCATAATGGAGAGATAGCTGGCTAGTGAACAGACAAAAACAAAAAAAATTCTACATGTGGAGGTCAGACCTGAAGAATTTCTCCATGAGGCGATGCAGGCTCTGGATCCAGCCGTCTTTGGCAGGATGGATGGACTGGGCTCGGTACGAGATAAGAGTCAGCACTGACGCATCCTACAACACACACAATTAATAAAAACACAGACAGAGCCATTGAGAGAGCAACTAAAGGATTGACGGTGATCGGGTGAGAAACTGAAAGAGCCTCAGCCACTGACTGAGCCCATGACCTCGTCAGTGAGTGAGTGAGTTACTGACGGGACGTTTTTCTGCGCATTTTTCCACGAGGCTGAAGAAACGCTCTGTGGATCCGTGGTAGTCGTTCTGCTCGTACAGCTCTTCCACTGTACTCAGCAACTCGAACACAATCGCCTTCAGCTCGGGACTGCCCACGCTCTACACACACGTTAATTAAAATCTAATTAATAACTTAAAACAAAAGGAAATGTGCCATCTGTAACATATACGGTCGTGTGTGTGTGTGTGTGTGTGTGTGTGTGTGTGTGTGTGACCTGTATCTGCTGCAGGAGCTTCTCTATGACGGCCAGCAAGATGTCCCAGGTGACCACCTGCAGTTCTTTGCCGTACTTCTTGATCAGCCGCGTGATTGACAGGACGATCTCGTAGGACACCACCTCGTTAGCGCAGTTCATAGCCTGGGGTCAGAGAGAGGTCAAAGGGCGTGTTCTAGGTACTGCTACAAACCTGTATACGTACATGCTAAAACGCAGATTTGCTTCGAAAAAGACGTCTTAACAGTCATTATGTTTTGATTGTCATATAGTGGCCAAAATAATTCCCATAATGCACGGCGAGTGCGTGCCAGTTTTAATTACAGCGTACCGATATAAAAGCGTGCAAGCAGGCCATTAGCTAGCGCAGTGGGCTGTTGGGTCTCCTCAGTTCAACATGATTAGCATTCTTTTTATTATTATTATTAATAATAATAATAATCTTTCGACACACAAGCTGAGCACTGGGAAATGTCTGCAGATCTCTACGAATGCGCAGTTATCACATTACACTACTTCACATTTTACACACACCTTGTAGAATGAAGGCAGCACCAGCGTAGGTGTGTTTTTCAGAGCGGGGAGTCTATGAGCACCCCACAGCGCCATGCCGACGAAAAACACGGCACCTCGCAGAAGAGCGGCGTCCTCCATATACGCCCTAAAAATATATATATTTAAAAAAAAAATCATGATTTCTAAAAATGGGAGAAAAGGTAACAGTACACAAGTACTACGTCTCATTTACGCTACATCTTTCCAGTTTAATGAGCACACACACACACACACACACACACACACACACACACCTTTCCTCCATGATGCGACACATGGTGTAGATAGCACTGTGGCCCAGATGTGTCCCCAACACCTTCCTCATCAGCTACACATGGAGAGACCATATGTTATCGTTTCTATAGTAACAGCTCACAATCAGGGACTCGTAAATCGGACGGTCCACATAAACAATTTTGTTTTGCTTATTAACTTCAACAGAGGGGGAAAAAAAAAACCAAAAACATAACGGTGTCCAGAAGGACTTTATTTCAGCGGAGGACGCAGGAGAATATGTTAAGCGCTTGATATCAGGATGAAGTGCATCACCTGCACAGCGGCGTGGGTTTTTTTTCTCTAATAATTAAGTTAAGGACATTATGTCTGTTATTGTGCGCAGACCGTTTATCAGATTTGAAGTCAGTAGGGGATTTCTCTCTTACTGAAACCTTTAGTTTTGGTAAGCGTTGGTTAGTTCAGCGTTCTTTCCGAGATGTTGTCTCAGCGTGCTGTATTTCACATTGTGGACAACTTTTGGTTGTAAAGGGATACACTGCTGTCTCCTTTGGGTTATGGAGACTTTGGGTGTCTGTGTTTGGGGGATGGGGAATCACTCCGGCTCTAATTGACTATTTATATCCCTATGAAAATGAATCATGTGTAAATGAACCACATAGAAATGAATCATATATAAATCTTGCTGGTTGGGGGGGGGGTGTTACTGGGGTTAAAAGTTTGATTCTGTATGGATTTATGAAAATGAATCATATGTAATTGAATCACATGTACATTCCTGGGTGGGAGGGGCTGTTATTGGGGTAAAAAAAAAAAATATATATTGATTCTGTATTGATATATTTTGTTGTACTCTGAAAAGTGTATGAGAATCAATAAAAATTGTCATGAAAAAAAACAAGAGAAGCTGGTGAGGGAATGCGGGACTGATAAAGTGAGAACATGCCGCTATTTAATAAATAAATAAATAAATAAATAAAATCGTTGGCTGTGGCGCGAGAGGAATATAAAACGCGTCGAAGCGGTAACCCCACTCTATCACATCATATGCGGTTTATACGCCCAGAGTCAATCTGAAGCCCCGCCCACAACTACGACTTCCGATCGCCTCTCACCTTCCAGCAGGACTCGCAGAACTCCTTCACGTTAACCGTTCTGCACAGTGTGATGATGAAGACGGTTAGAGAGTTGGACGGTAAGCAGTTATAGCACACGACTGCATCCAGCACCTGTAGAGCTACCTGTGACACACACACACACACACGTCGTCCAGAGGGAGTCTGAGAGAAAACCAAGTTCAGCGATCACAAACAGTATATACACAGTAAACATACCTCGATATCTGTGGAGGATGTGGTTCGGTTACACAGCAGGCAGATCTTCCTGTAACACAAAACACAAGTATTTATTCATAACTACACACTATGCCGAAATTCAACGCTCCTCTATGTACTGATCATCCCCCCCCCCCCCCCCCCCCCCGACTGAACCTTCCCATGCTTCATAGCATTACTTAATCGAGATGTTATATACACGACACGGATCTACAATAAACTGCCTCCACTCTGCAAAAAATAATAACCAACAAATAAACGAAAGGTCGAAAAGACGACTGAAGCCACCCTCCGCTGCCCTTTGAAAACATATCCTCAATTACAAAATGGCAGAACTCACAAAGCTGCTTTCGTTGTTATTTTAAAGGTCATGCTTGTTCCTAGGTGGTTGCTAAGGTGTTAAAGCCGTTTGCTAGGGTATTCCAGGTGTTTGCTAGGCTGTTGGTATGGTATACCAGGTGGTTGCTAGGCTGTTGCTATGGTGTTAAAGCCGTTTGCTAGGGTATTCCAGGTGTTTGCTAGGGTGTTGGTATGGTGTTAAAGCCGTGTGCGTCACTTACTGCACCATCTCTGAGACGTTCTGATCCAGGTAGCAGGAGTTGAACTTGACCAGGTTGACCAGCACATGCAAGAAATCAGCAGTCAAATCCGTGTTCATCCAAACCACCACGAAACGAGCTGAGGTGGAGAGAGCACACACACACACACACACATCACTACTAAGAACAGGTACGCTCATTACACAAAGAAAACATTTTGTTAATATACACAATCATTTTATATGAAATTCCAAAAAGTACACTGTGTGTGTTTGTAGATTCCTCTTGGCTAGCGCTACACTGAGGAGCAGTCGGTGGTGCATATTAGCTTAGCATAAATACTTAGCCAGCTAACTGATTTGCTAAGTAAGATAGAGTAAATGCTAGTTAGCATCATACCCAAGGTCAGTCATTGGAAAAATAGCTTGGCCGTTACCCACGATCACACTAGAAAACAAATGTATTAAATTTCTGGAACAAAATAAATAAATAAATCAAGCAATGCTTGTGCAGCGTAGCACATTCCCCTTCCAGTCTGTTGCTAAGCAATTGATATGGTATTCCAGGTGGTTGCTAAGATGTTGCTAGGCAGCTGCACTGGTGTTGAAGGTGGTTTTGAGGGTATTCCGGGGGTTTGCAAGGCTGTTGGTATGGTATACCAGGTGGTTGCTAGCATGTTGCTAGGCAGTTACTATGGTGTTCCAGGTGGTTGCTAAGGTGTTGCTAGGCAGTTACTATGGTGTTCCAGGTGATTCCTAGGGTGTCGTGTCAAACAAGGGGGCCATACACCGTAAAAATGAACATTTTATGAAAATCTGGTAGTTCGGTGTCGACGTCTTGCAAACTGCGGGACGAGATAAAAATTTGACCGAAAAATAAGTGAAACACCAACAGGCATCCATATTGTGGAGGGAAGACCACCACCATCACTGTACCAGTGACCTACCTATCTCATCCTCCAGGTGGGTGACATCTTTCCCGTTCTCTGTGAGGGCCTTGAACACCCCGAGCCTCTCAGGGAGGTCCTCGTTACACGGATGGTAGTCCCAAATGATCCTAAAGAAATACGCTCTCAGCGGACCCAGTCTTTCCCCCTACACACACACACACAGTGTGTAGAAGCCCCATAACAAAGACTGTTATAAACAGAATACATTTGTTACATAATACAAAGTAGTAATACATTAATGCTGCTAACTACAGTGTGAGAGAGCGCGAGCGAGAGAGAGAGAGAGAGAGAGAGAGAGATACCTGTCCCTGTACTATAGCTCTGAGCAGCAGTAGCACAGCGTGTCGAGCTTCAGGTGGTTGTTCAGGCTGAATCATGTCCTCCACTGCCTTCCATAACGCCTCCACGGCATTCTAACACACAGTGGGTGCGCCAATATATATGAGCAACACACATTTAGTAGTTTGTAAGCCAACTGCTAGCCATATAGCGAACAAGCGCTAAATCCGAGAAGATTTTTAACACATACTTTAGCCAGGTAGCTAACATCAGCCAGTCAGAGCTAAACTGATATTTTTAAACTTCAATGCTAACACTGACCACCTAGCATACATGCGCTATCATGATAAGATTTCTGAGATTAGTTTTTAAGCAGATTCATAAATTCATAAACAGCTTCGCTGCTAATAGCAGCCAACAAGCTAGCTTGAGGTAACCTGACAGGATTTTTGAGTCATATTTATCAGGGTTTACACTTCTCACCACTAACACTAGCTAACAAGCTAGCTTGAGCCAACTTGACAGGATTTTTTGTTAGCTAGGCCTCCAAGCTAGCTTTAGCTGAACTGACTGGATTTTAAGCCATATTTATGCTAACCCTAACCAACCAGCTAACATAAGATTTTTTTCATTCATATTCATACTTTTCAAAGCGAACACTAGCCACCTGGCTAATACTAGCTAGCCTGAAAAGATTTTGAGTGCCAGGTAGCTAATTGCTTAAAGGGTGTGTCTTTGGGGTCACATACGGGCACAAAAGACACACCCACCAGCCTCAGGACTAGAAGCCACACCCCCTTTTGACAACATAATAATAATAATAATAATAACCATCCAGAAGGTAATGAAATCTCACCTCCTCAAACTTTTTGGACCTGGCGAGGTCACATACATGGTTGATGACCCTGATTCTGTTACTCAGCCCACACTCCGGAGCAAGCTCCTAAACCACACACACACACACACATTACAAAGCTTTCCTTCTCCCTCACAATAACAATTTCCCATAAAAATGAGAACTTCTCCGACCTTCAAGATGTCGTGAGTAATAATAAACTCCGACGGCTTGCTCTCGGTCTGTTTGGTAATGATTCGGGGTGTAAGTCCAAATACCCCCTTCAGCTTGTCCTTCAGAGACTCCTTACTGGGCTGCTTATTCATGATCCCAGCACTCAGGTGGACTTACTGAGAGGACACACACAAAAAAAAAAAAGAGAAGCATGAAAATAAAACGGAAAAGCAAACCATCTCTACTTCACATACAATCTCTGGTCATGATTCAGCCAGCTAGCTAGCTAAAAATCCTCACGCGTGCACGAACCTTCGTAATGTTTTACTTTTGACCCAACTAGCTAGTAAGCGTTAATATAAGCTTACCTGTCAGGACTTAGAATACAAACACTATCCATCTAGCTCGCGTGAGCGGACGTTAGCCAAGAGTATTTTGTAGTTCTATTCATCAACGTCCACAATTCACACTAGCCAAATAGTTGACATCGGTTAATCTGACAGGATTGTGTAGTTACATTTATTAATTTAGCAGACGCTTTTATCCAAAGCGACTTACAAATGAGACACACTCACACACCAATGGTAGCAGAGCTGCATGCAAGGTGCTAGCTTGCCATCGGGGGCAACTTAGGGTTCAGTGTCTTGCCCAAGGACACTTCGGCATGGGATCACCCGGGCCGGGATTCGAACCACCAACCCTACGATTAGTGGATTAGTGGACAACCCGCTCTACCGACTGAGACACCGCCACCCTTATAGTTCTAGTCATAACGTGTGATGCTAATGTTAGCCAACTAGATAACGGACAGTTTATCTGAGAGAATTTTTAAGTCAAATGTTCCAGAAGGTTCTAACCTGACAGGATTTAAGACGTACATTACCCGTCGAGCTAATATTTTCTAACCTGACAGGAACTATTAAGACCTAGAACAGCCAGATAGCACTTTAGCGCGAACCGAATAGGATTTCTTAGCGGAATTTGTATTTATATTCCTAAATTGTTCGTAATCTTTTTACGAATGACGTCACTCAACCAGCTAAAAGGATCCAACCTGACAGGATTTCTCGGAAAATCTTACATTTAAATAAGTTTTAAATAAGACCATAGTCTTGTACTTCCAGATCGGTGCTAAGTGCATTTCATTTGCTCTGCACTTTGCACAATGACAATAGAGTTGAATCTAATCTAATTAAATTTATTTCTCACACAATTAGCTAATCTATCCAATTAGCTAATCTGACAGCTTTAGGCCACGCCTCTTTCCTGGGTCTGACTCTGGCCAGGCGTGACGCCAAACTATGTGCTGGGAAAGTATATTTATTTTATATCGAAATGACTTTAGGAGCACTAAATAAACACAGTTACATACATCATTAATAATATGTTTGCTTTTAAAGAAAGGAAGAAGGAGGAGCCACGCGAGTGGGCGTGGCTTGTTCTTCCTAGTCGTGCACGTAGGCAACGCGCTTCGTCACGTGTGCAAGTAGAGGAAGCGTCAATCACAGATAAAGATCTATTATTAGTTATAAAGACCTCATTACCGATTAGAGAGATTACAGTGTCTTTATATCGAGTTTGTCTGGAAATTATCACAAAGTAAAGGCTGAACTATATTAAATGCGCCGGTGCAAAAGGTCTCAAATGTCAGAAGATCCCTCAAATCTGACCGGAAGACATGATTAGCTCGTGAGCACAGTGTCCAGTGTTGGAAGCATCAAATAAACAAACATGCAGAGAGCAACACTGAACAATTCTCACCGCGCGGCTGTAGAATAAAGGAGGATGTTCATCGAGGTGTCTGAGGAACGCGGTGGACCTCTGATGCATTCATGTCTTTAAAAGCGCGTGCAAAAACCAGCCCCTAAATAATCGGCAGATCAAGCCCTGCTCCAACCGGATGTCAGGTTTAGAAAGAAATGCACTTCCGGTCAGTGTCCTGGTTCACTGCTGTTGAAATAAAAATACGTATTATTTACTTTACAAAATCACGAAAAGGGAGGAAAACACAAATTTACTATTAATATTGAAGACCCGTCGAATGCGATTTGTTTTTCTATCGATTTATTTAAAATATATTTTGTTTGCGTCATTTAAAAAAAAAAACTTCAGTGTTCGTGTTTTGTCATTTTTTTTGTCTACTTCTATTCCATATCGCTTGTAAATTTTAAATAAAAAGAAATAATAATAATATTAATAATAATAATAATAATAATAATAATAACAATATCAATAAAAGACCTTCACTTCCGCAATTTTCACTTCCGCAAGCCGGCTTCCGTATTGGGAAATGTAGTTCTGAAACCGGTCGCTTTCCGGAAGTCAACAGACTCTCGATTTGCGGCGAGAAATTGAATTATGTCATTCCGAGCTTGGCGATTTACGTGGAATTATTGTACACGTTTTGCTTCGGTTGCCAAGCAACGAATGTGTGGTATCTTCATGTGTTTATATTGTTGCTTTATAGTAGTAATTTTACCCAGTTCGGTAGTACAGGATATGTAGCTGACACGCAGCCAATCCGGAAACGGCCCTGATTGCTTTGTAAATAATAATATTTATTGTTTGTTTGTTTATTTATTGTTTATTTATTTATTTAGACATGGCTGCTCGATGCGTAGTCAGTAACTCGGCGACTTCCGGTCTAGTGGACTGATGTTTTGGGCGGTACCTAAGACACACTTTTGGGATCAAAGAATAAAAACAATGAAAACGAGTTCGCGTTGTTTGAGCAGTGAGAGGAAAGCCGTGTCAGATTATTAAAAGGGAGAGGAACCCGGAGACTGAAACCCAGCAGAATGATGGAGGAAAGTTCTCCTTCAGGGATTAAAGAAGAACCGGAAGTGGAGGAATGCACCATTTCCAAAACACAGGGGTCTCCACATGGGCACAAGTCCAACGTCACAGGTGGGATGATGAGTAGGAATTAAAAATAAAGACATGAAGTTAGTTATTAAGAAGAAAATGTAGTGATTGAAAGACGAAAGAATACCACTGACTTTAAAAAAAATAATTGATTCTATTTAATTTAGCGGAACCTAAGGAAGATGGCCACGCCCCTTTAAGATCACCTCGCACCTTGAGGAGGGGCTACGTTAAAGTGGAGTACGAAGACAAGGCGGGACCCTGTGTCAAAACGAAGGATCGCTGGGAACCGCCCGATTGGAGGACACAGCTGTCCTTCGTCAGAGAGATGCGGAGTGGACGGGACGCTCCGGTGGACCAGATGGGGGCGGAGAAGTGCTACGACCCCCGGGCTCCACCCGAGGTGATCACGAAAGAGTTGACCTCTTGCACTTATTGAAGCTGAACGTGAACCCAGATATCTCTGAGCCAGTACTTTTAGAGTGAAAACTGGAATGGACCTACCTGATGCAATACGTTCTGGGGATCTGTAACATCCACCTGTATCGCTCTCTCTCTCTCTCTCCCTCTCTCTTTCGCTGTCTCTCTTTCAGGTGATGCGTTATCAGGTGTTGGTCTCCCTGATGTTGTCCAGTCAGACGAAGGATCAGGTGACGGCTGCAGCCATGGATCGGCTGCGTGCACACGACCTCAGCGTGACCTCCGTCCTCAAAATGGGCGAGGACAAATTGGGCGAACTGATCTACCCCGTGGGCTTCTGGAAGGTGAGGTGTTTTGGAAAGAAAAAAAAATGAAGTACTGAATAATGTTTTGTAGTGATTTCCTGTAAAAAAAAAAAAAAAAAATACAAAAAACTCCACAACCTTAAAAATTTCATTCATATATATATATATATATATATATATATATATACGCACAGAGGTTTAGTGGCCTCACACCTCCAGGGTCGGGGGATCGAGTCCCCCCGCGGCCATGTGTGTGTGGAGTTTGCATGTTCTCCCCGTGCATCAGGGGTTTCCTCCGGGTACTCCGGTTTCCTCCCCCAGTCCAAACACATGCATGGTAGGCTGATGGGCGTGTCTAAAGTGTCCATAGTGTATGAATGTGTGTGTGAGTGTGTATGTGATTGTGTGTGTGTATGTGATTGTGCCCTGTGATGGACTGGCACTCTGTCCAGGGTGTACCCCGCCTTGTGCCCGATGCCTCTTGGGATAGACTCCAGGTTCCCCCGTGACCCTGATAAAGGAGTAAGCGGTTGAGGATGGATGGGTGGAGATATATATATAATCCATGTATCTATACTGCTTATCCTTCGTTCAGGGTCACAGAAAACCTGGAGCCTATCCAAGGGATATATATATATATATTTATATACATGTGTGTGTGTGTGTGTGTGTGTGTGTGTGTGTGTGTGTGTGTATTCGGTCTATGTATTTGGAAATGTTTCTGATGTCTCACACACACACAGACGAAGGTAAAGTACCTGAAGCAGGCGACGGAGATGATCCAGCGTGAGTTTGGAGGTGACATCCCTAACACACTGGAGGGTTTGGTGCGTCTCCCCGGGGTCGGCCCCAAGATGGCCCACCTGACCATGGCCATCGCCTGGAAACGGGTCTCCGGCATCGGTGAGCAGGAAGCGGGGACGCTTGTGACTGGTGCGCTAGCGCCCACTTCCTCGAGGTGGGAAAAGTTATAACCGTTTTTATGAACGTGTTTGTCTGGGTGTGTATGCATTCAGGAGTGGACACGCACGTTCACCGGATCTCTAACCGGCTGGGATGGACGCGTGCCACCACTAAGAACCCAGAGGAGACCCGTCGAGCGCTGGAGGAGTGGCTTCCAAGGTGTGCAGAGATGAAAATAAGGCGTTTAGAAACAATTTGCGCTTCCAGAGCACGGCACTATTCGTTCATTCATCTGCAGAAATCAGAATGCATTACTGCCTGGTAAAGTGATGATGTTTTGTGAAGTACGGAAAATCTCTCTCTCGCTCTCTCTGTCTCTCTCCTGTAGAGATCTGTGGCGTGAGATAAACTGGCTGTTGGTGGGTTTCGGGCAGCAGATCTGTTTACCCGTCTCACCTTTGTGCTCAGCCTGTCTGAACCAGCACACCTGTCCTAGCGCCCACACCGCCTCACCAGCCCGCAGGCCCAAACCTGGCTCACCGCCATCTCCCGGGGAGCTTACTATACCACCGAAGATCCCCGAAATAAAACCGGAGGCGCCAACGCCACCGATCAAAGAGGAACCCGTCGCCGTTCCCCTATCCGTGTCTCGTCCGCGACGGAAAAGGGACCGAGACAGAGCGGACACGCGAGCCGAGGCGAAAGAGCCAAGAAACGACAGGAAACTCCGGGAAGAGCGAGGAGACGGATCACAGGCGTGTACTGGAAGGAGGAAGGAAGAGACGAGAGGTGGAGAGAAGAAGGCCGCGTGTCCTCGGCTCCAGAGAAGAACCGGAGCGCCCAAGCGCTGATGATAAACCCACGGCCATCGGGAATGAATCCGAGAGGACAGACTTCATCTCGGAATTTTTGGGAACTCGTTACTGGATTTCAGAAAACGTTTCTCGTATATGTTTTCTTTTTTTAACTGTTATTAAAAACACTGATTAAAAGTAATACAGTAGCATTGATTTTATGTTGTACACACATGCGCATATATATATATATATATATATCTCCATCCATCCTCTACCGCTTACTCCTTAATCAGGGTCACGGGGAACCTGGAGGTTATCCCAGGAAGCATGGCACCCTGGACACAGGAGACCAGGAAGCAGAGAGTGCTTGATTTTTCTAATTGTGTTGCGATGGTGGAAATCGCACACAATCCACTATTATCCATGTTACTGCTCCTAGGAATAATTTCAACTGGAATCTAATCACCAATTTCATTATATATATATATGTATATATTTACATGTATTCATTTAGCAGACGCTTTTATCCAAAGCGACTTACAAATGAGACACACTCACACACCAATGGTAGCAGAGCTGCATGCAAGGTGCTAGCTTGCCATCGGGGGCAACTTAGGGT
>JAFFST010048091.1:81685-94581 GCA_022414735.1 Noturus placidus | reverse complement strand
CCTTATTAATAAGGCCCGGAATCCACACGAACTCAGTCCACATTCCAGTCACTGACTTTCATGCCACTGTTCCTTCTTTTCTAAGTCTATTTATGCCCATATTATTTTGTAATTATACATACTGTGTACATACTATTCCATTTATTCATTTAGTCTATTTATGTCTATCGTATTCTGTAATTATACATACTGTGTACATACTATACATACTGGCTACACACCATTCCATTTTCTTAATTTAGTCTATTTATGTCTTATCTTTTCTGGAATTTATACATACTGTGTAGTATTATTCCACTTAGTAAATGTGTGACATGCACCATCAACACCACAACAAATTCCTTGTATGTGCTAAAAACTGTACTTGGCAATAAAACCATTTCTGATTCTGATAAATGAAGAATTAGGCGGATTTGGATCAGGTGGTAGAGCGGGTTGTCCACTAATCGTAGGGTTGGCGGTTCGATTCCCAGCCCACGTGACTCCACATACCCGAAGTGTCCTTGGGGAAGACACTGAACCCAAAGTTGCCCCCGATGGCAGGTTAGTGCATTGCATGTCAGCTCTGCTCCCATTGGTGTGTGAGTGTGTGTGAATGAGACACAGTGTAAAGCGCTTTGGATAGAAGCACTATATAAGTGCACCATTTACCAATCACAGATTGATGATTCCGTCGGTCCACTTTTGCTTTAATAGGTCTGTTACGCACTAGGAGCTATACAAAACTAATCGGCTCAGGGCTTAAGGAAAGTAATCAGAGAGAGAGAGAGAGAGAGAGAGAGAGAGAGAGAGAGAGAGAGAGAGAATACTGTGATGTTCTAGACTGAGATTATAACAAAAACCACTGTGGTGGAAAATCATTTATTAATTAATTTGACTTCTGTCAAGGAAAAGAGAGAAGAAGAAAAAACATCACTTACTGACGTCTTTTGGAATCTCAGCTCGGACGTACGTACACACACACACACACACACACACACACACACACACAGCATTAACATCCACCTGCTACGCAAACACACAACTTCCTTCCTTCCTTTTTTTTTTTTTCCTTCTCAATTCATTTTTATTTAAATTCCCAGGAACAGACATCTCACAAGACACAACTGAGACAAACGATGAGTCCACCAGCTGTATTTAATCAGGAAATCTGTAGGCATTAGATTCTAATACAAAAAATAAAATAAAAAAAATAATAAAAAATAAATAAAATGTAAATAAACAAAAAAAAAAAAAAAAAAGTGTGGGGGGAGAAAAAAAAAGTGCGTAACGAGATCGTCGTGATGTAAAACGCGGTGGGATTTTCCTCCTCGTCGTCGTCTTATCGTGGATATGTCTTAACGATATGCTTCTCAATCATTTATACGAAGTTCATAATTTAAAAAAAAAAAACAACAACAACAAAAACAAACAGCAGTAGCAGCAAAATAAAAAAATCAATTATAAAAAAATATAAAGAAAAAGGAAACTCGTCTCGTAGGAGTATATTTGATAGGCAAGGAGCTGCATGAGGATTCACTCACTACATATCAAATATCAATATGGCATCGATAGTTATCAGTACAAATACTTTCTCTCAGGCACACACACACACACACACACACACTCATAAGCGAGCAAACTCCGCCCCCACGCTCTGAACACACACACAGGTCACAGTTTACAGGTCAATAGGGGTCCAGGAATCAAGTGTAATAATGTACCTTAAAACATTAAACATTAATGCAACACACACACACACACACACACACACACACACAAACAAAATAAACTTACAATCATCCAAGCACACACACACGATGATCAGAAAGCGAAATCATCTCCATTTCATTCTACACTGGATTTGAAATAAACTGTCCGAACGGTGACGTGTTTCACAAAAAACAAAAACAATGAGCGCGAGAAACAATTACTGACCAGCGACAGCACGTCTTTACGCGGATCCACCGAAGGCCAGCCGTTATCTATTCGTTCATTTACTTATTTATTGATCGATTGATTTTCCCGTCCTGTTTTCTCGAGGTCGCGACATCGCGTTCTCGTGAACAGACCGGTGACGCGTTGGATCGCCGGAAATAGTGAGATAGCAGCGAGGAAAAAAAAACGGGCTTTTCCGTTAGTTTTAAACCGGGACGCCTTGAACGTCGACCCTGTTCCCAAAAAAAAAAAAAAAAAAAAAAGAATCAAAATCGAAGCTCCTCAATCTGTTCGTTATCCTGAATTATACATTTTTGGGGTGCGCCAATATTTACGCGTCGGCGCCGCAATTGAACTACACGGTAGTAAAGAGTAAAGAACTCGTTACAGGCTAACGGTGTGGAGACGTTTTCATTCCAATTGGTAAGAGAGAGATTGGAGAGATGTAGTCACGGCAACAATCGTATAACGGTGGCGTATGAGAATGGGGGAGGGGCTAGAAAGTTAGCTAATTAAAAAAAAAAAAAATACAAAATCGAATTTAGCGAAACACAGATATCAGAAGATTACAGATTATATTTTATAATATCGGGACGTCGTGTACGGAACCCCTCGAGAAACTACGCTAACTAGCTCGCTAACGCTAACGACAAAGCGGTCTTAAGCAGAGTTTGCGATCTCGAGAAGAGTTTAATCTTTACGGGGGAAAAAAAAAAAACGTATAAAATATATGAACGAATCGGGAAAACATTTCGGCTTGATATCCGGGGAATAGTCAAGATCTTTTAAAGGAACGGGAAATAATAAGAATAACACTAATAAAACAGCGGTCAGTGCACGGCCTGTCTGGACTCTCAGAGCGGGTTTCGAGAGGAGAAACCGGCGACGCAGCGAAGCAGAAGACGAAACCGGCGACTACGATGCGTCATGGAAAAGCAGGAATTGTGCATTGTTCTATTCGCCTGGTTTTCGCTTTATTTATTTTACTCATGAAACGCTAGCCTCTGTGTTAAAGCCTGATTAAACGCGCATGTTCGTAGCGAAGCCGTTCTCTGCGTTGCGGTTCGCCCTCTAATGGGATTTAATCATGACTCGAGTTTTTTTTTTAGAGAAAAAATAAAATAATAATAAAAAAAAAGGGTCCTCACGGATCGCTGTCTAATGCCTCCCCTCGTCTTACTGATTCATCGCTTAGCCTCGCTGCGTTCATTTATTTATTTATTTTAAACATACTACCTCCCCCTCCCTCCCTCGCTCGTTACATCCACCCTCGGTTTATTCAATCGTTCTTTCCTTTCCCTAACGTTGTGTTTAGGTCTACCCCCCCTGCGATTGGGTGCATTCTGAAGTTAACTAGAGGAGTTCCCCTCCCCCCTCCCTCCCTCCCACCCACCCTCATGGAGACACACACAGGGTCGTGGGGGCTGTCCGTCAGGCGGAGCGGCCAATCGCGTCCCTCTCCCCCACGATCAGGGCAGTGCAATACACAGATGGATGAGTTTCCCCCCGGTAACCCTCCTAAAGATTCAACTGTCACACAGAGCGAGAGAGACAGAGAGAGAGAGAGAGACAGACAGACAGACAGAGAGAGAGAGAGCGAGACAGAGAGAGAATGATTAGGACACACTCATACAGAAATAACTCTTAAAGTAGGACGTCTAACGAGGGGCGGAGCTTCACCTGACAGCGCGTGATCGTGCTGTGCGTGTGTAGGGTGGGTTCTACACGCCGTAGCATGCGGAGAGACGCTCCTTCAGGATGGGAGGGAACTGCTCCGAGAACTGCTGCCAGTTCTCCTCCCCGACCTGGTCCTTAAAACCATGCAGGATCTACACACACACACACACACACACACACACACACACACACACACACACACAGAGAAAAACATGACACACAATTAACACCGAAGTACATCGAAAAGTGATTCAAACTCAATGGACTTCTTTATGAAGATGCAATTGCAGCCTCGGAAGCTTCTGCACATGATCCTGAAGCTCGCAGCCAGAAAATAGTGTGTGTGTGTGTCCTAACCTTGTAGAACATTTCTCTGAGATCTTCTTTGGGATTGACCCAGGATGCCACGGCATCACAGAAGAAGATAAAATCCTGAGAGAGAGAGAGAGAGACAGGTGAGGGACAGACATTGTGTGAGTGAGAGAGAGAGAGAGAGAGAGAGAGAGAGACAGAATTAATAAACACTAGATAAAGAAAGGCAGAAGAGAGACGGACGGATTGTTTTGTTCTCTCTTTACCTGAACCACACCTCCAGGATTTACACCAATCATCACACAGATGCCCCTGAAGGCAGAGTCTTTCTCCTCGTTATCTCGGATGTTCCTCAGTGACGTGCACCTGCACACACACACACACACACACACACACACACACACACGTCACAATCCCTGAAATCCTCTCTGATGTAAACACAGCAGGTGTGTGGGGAAGATGAATCTCACCAGGGCCGAATGAACTGCTGCAGCATCGGAGCCACTTCCTGTGGACACACGTAACCCAGCCGACCAATTGTGATAGCTGGAGACAAAAAGGGGAGGAGTCAAAACCTTACACCAGAGTCGATACACGTACCGGTAATTTCAGCATTTTCGAATGAGCGAAATCATTAGATTCATGAGTGTACAGGAGTGTACATGAGGGTATTCGAGTATACAGGAGTGTGTACGAGTGTAAAGGAGTGTACACGGGTGTGTAAAGGAGTGCACAGGGGTGTGTTAAAGGAGTGCACAGGGGTGTAGACGAGTGTACATGAGTGTACACGGGTGTGTAAAGGAGTGCACAGGGGTGTACAGGAGTGTAGACGGGTGTGTAAAGGAGTGCACAGGGGTGGACAGGAGTGTAGACGAGTGTACAGGGGTGTGTAAAGGAGTGCACAGGGGGGTGGACAGGAGTGCACAGGGGGTGGACAGGAGTGTAGACGAGTGTAAAGGAGGAGTGCACAGGGGTGTAAAGGAGTGTAAAGGAGTGCACAGGGGTGTACGCGAGTGTACAGGTGTGTAGACGAGTGTACAGGAGTGCACATGGGTGTAAAGGAGTGTAGACGAGTGTACCCGAGTGTGTACAGGAGTGTAAAGGAGTGTATATACAGGAGTGTAGACGAGTGTAAAGGAGTGCACAGGAGTGCGTACGAGTGCAAAGGAGTGTATACGCATGTACAGGAGTGTAAAGGAGTGTACAGGAGTGCGTACGAGTGTAAAGGAGTGTACAGGAGTGCGTACGAGTGTAAAGGAGTGTACAGGAGTGCATACGCGTGTACAGGAGTGTAAAGGAGTGTACAGGAGTGCGTACGAGTGTACAGGAGTGTATGAGTGTATATGAGTGTGTAGAGATACAGTACCAGTGTTCTCCAGCAGAGTTTTGGGAGTGTTGGGTCTATTAATGATCTCCACCAGGTGAGGAAGGACCAGAGCTACGTATGGCTGCATCTCCACCCCTGATAACACACACACACACACACACACACACACACACACACAGCCATGTAATATAACCCATTAGAACAAACAGATGATCAGCAGATGGTTTAAAGACGACTCACCCATCTGCATGCAGATCTCCCCGATGGCCCACGTGGCGTTATTACACACGGAGATAAACTCAGGATTCAGGTTCGTCCCCAAAATCGGCATGAACTCAGCTGCACACACACACACACACACACACACGAGTGTAAGACAGAGTACCAGAACGATTCAGTACGAGATAAAATTATACAAGAAACTGAATCACTAGGTTACAGAAACGTACGTGTGTGTGTGTGTGTGTGTGTGTGTGTGTGTGTGTAATATCTTACCAATGCAGGGTTTGACATGAGGAAAGCAGGCTTTGGTCAGATCACCAAGCAGAGCAAATGAGCTCTGCCTCACCTCCGGCATCGTGTCCTACACACAAACACACACACTTTGGTTTTACTGTCTCATGAATTAGCATTGGTGATTTCTATAATTTAAAAGAAGTCAATGTAGTTATTTTTCTTGACTGTGGTGGAACTATTAATCACACACACACACACACACACCTGCATACACTGGAAGAGGAGCGTCATGATGTTGCTACGGGCCACAAGCTGATCAACGTGACCTCCGAGACCCTCGGCCAATCCGCTGAGCAGATCCAGTGCCACAATCATGAAGTCCTTATCGGGAGCCTCGTACTGATCCGGCTGCTGGCTGTACATCTGTACACACACACACACACACACACACACACACTTGCACGTCAAGACAGTCAAGGACTTGTCAGTCAAATCTGTGGGCTTGTATTCTGATCTGTGTGTTCTGTGTGCGTGTGTGTGTGTGTGTGTGCGTGCACTCACACTCACCATAGCCTGAGCGAGGGTTTTCTGCACCAGTGTGACACAACGCTGATACACAGGCTCACAATAGGGCAGGAAGCCGCTCTGCAGCGCCGTCGCAACCGATGACAAACACTAAAGACAAACACACACACACGGAGTTAGTATTTGAGAAATTCTCTATAAGAAGCTCTGCATCTGACCGCATACCTTCCAGCAATCACTGTTAGAGAACTGAAAATTAAATATTAATAACAAATATAACCCCGCCCCCACCCCCTGAGCCACTTCCCCTTCCCTGATTCCGTCCCCGGGCTCCACTGAAACTGTACAAGCACAGTTCAGACCAAAGTACAAAAGGAAGATGCTGTGAAACTGAGCTCTAGTCTACACTTCCTGTAGTGTGAGAGTTGTTCTGCAGCACCCCCATCAGGCCATACTGTGAACTGCAACTGTCACCTTATAATAAAGCTTCTGTGTAGATCTGATGGTATTATAATGAAGTAATAATGCGTCTTTAGTTCAACTGTACTGTGTGTGTGGGGTGGGGGTCGGGTTAGGACGACTCGGACAAGGTCAATATATAACAATAACCACCACCATCATCTACAATCACCAGAACCTGTGATAAACATTTGATATTACAACTCTGTATTTATCGCTGCCTCTAACCTGACATCATTTCTTCATCTATCTAACTGTATATCCATCCAACCATGTGTCTGTCCAATAACTTATTTATCCTTATGTCCATTGAGCAATCCATCGTGCAATCATCTCTCGATCAATCCAATTATCTATTTGTCTGTCAATCGGTCCAAGTGTCCATCTTTTCAAATGTCCATCGGTCCGAGTGCCTTCTCTCCATCTGTCCGAGTGTCCTGCCCTCCATCGGTCCGAGTGTCCTGCCCTCCATCGGTCCGAGTGTCCTGCCCTCCATCGGTCCGAGTGTCCTGCTCTCCATCGGTCCACATGTCCTTCTCTCCATCGGTCCTTCTGTGTATCTTTCCAAATATCCTTATGTCAATTGTTCCAAGTGTCATTCTCTCCATCTGCCATTCAGTCCAAGTGCTCTTCTGTCCATCCTTCTAAATGAATTTGTCAACTTGTCCAAGTGTCTATATGCACGTATCTCTTTACATACCCATCATATCTCTACTGAGATATACACTACAAGCATTTATGTATTCGATTATTTATCCACTCATCTGTCTGTTCTGTTGTTCATCGGGTCATTCACTTCATCATCTCTCCATCCATCCATCTAATTATCAGTCTATCCAAATTGCTATCCATTATTCCAAGTTAACTACTAGGTTATTTATCTAATTCTCGGTCCATCTATCCTCATGTGCCTGTCCACTTTTTCACTGTCTCACCTCCAGCAGGGGGAACAGGTCTTTATCCTCGTCCTTCAGCTCGTTCCATTTCTGAATCAGAGGAGGCATCAGCTTCTGAATGTACTCCTACACACACACAAAAAAAAAAAAAAATCAAACTTGTGTTTAAAGAATCATTATCATGAACATGATGTGTGTGTGTGTGAGAGAGAGAGAGAGAGAGAGAGATCTGGGCGTACCGGCTGGTTGAGGTGATGTCCCACAGAGTCAGCGAGGGTTCCGATGGCGTCGTACAGGATGAGCAGGTTCTTGTGCTGGTATTTTCCAAAGGCAAAAACCAGAGTGTCCAGAATGAAGCTGAGGTAGGGGACGAGCTCGGTGCATGCCTCCTCCTCCAGGGTGGCGAACGCACTAGCACAGGAACACACCGGGGGAGAGAGGGGGAGAGGGAGAGTGGTGAAAAAAGGAAAGACTGTGTTTCTATTGTTTATACTTAGTTAGTTTACTTTAGCAGTAATGCGCACACACACACACACACACACACACACACACACACACACACCTGCATGCGGCCTCCTGCACCCTCTTGTTGCCGTCGAGGATGCGCTTGAGCAGCTCTGTCATGAGGGGTTTGAGGTGGGCGTCGGGCGGCTGGCTCACCACCCAGTGGGCGTATCGGCTCAGCGTCCAGCAGGCGATGGAGCGAACCAGAGCCTTCTTATCACACAAACACTGGATGAGGTGAGGGATCAGCTCCGGCAGGTACGGAATCATGCCCTGCATACAGCCTACATATACACACACAGAGAGAGAGAGAGAGAGAGAGAGAGAGAGAGAGAGAGAGAGAGGGAGAGATGGAGAGAGAGGGAGAGATAGGGAGAGAGAGAGGGAGAGATGGGGAGAGAGGGATGGAGAGAGAGGGAGAATAAAAGATAAAATTTAGACTAACTCGTGACAGTCAGGTTCAACATCAGCTGAAACGTTCCAGTTTGGTGGACGTGATGATGTAAGGAGGTCGCTAGCTACAGAAGATATTAACACATCTACTGTTTTAACGCATTTAGATATGACCGACACGTTTCGATAGTGGACACGAGCGTGTGAGTGAGAGAGAGAGAGACAGAGAGAGACAGAGGGAGAGAGAGAGACAGAGAGAGAGACACACACCCTCAGCAATGGCTCCCAGCACAAGAATTCCCGACTCCTTGATGACCCAGTCCGGGTGGAAGAGGAGCCCCTTTAACAGAGGCAGCAGGTGGGGCAGGAGCTCGTCACGGAACACGTTAGCCAGGACGTCCAGCGCCGCTGCTGAGCACTTACCTACACACACACACACACACACACACACACACACACACACACACACACACACACGCACACACCGCATTACTTCTCTGAACAAACTGATGCATCCAAAACCTAAATGGTTCAAAGACAACAATCTTTGAATCTTCACTGACAGTCAGTGAAGGAGGCGTGGCCTCTGTGTGTGTGTGTGTGTAGCAATCACAGTGAAGGAGGCGTGGCCTCTGTGCATCTGTAACAGTGAAGGAGGCGTGGCCTGTGTCCGTACCTCACAGTACCTTACACACACACACAGACAGACTTTCTCTCAGTCTCTCTCTCCATCCCTCGCTACTCACGCAGGTTCCAGTCAGACAGTGTGTCATCATCATCGTCCTCATCTTCATCGATGTCCTCATCCTCCTGTCCTTCTCCTCCTTCATGCTGCAGCGTGACAGTGCGAGACTTATGGAAGCGCGGCTTTATGTCCTGCTCGCTGTCCGGGATCGTGTCGTCCTCCTCCACATCACCCTACAGAAAGAAAGAGAGAGAGACAGAGAGATAGAGAGACAAAGACTTTTTTTTATTATTTAATAAAATATTTTTTTTATTTAATAATTATCCACATAAAAGAAACAAACGACACTTGCATTTTCATTTTTTTAATGTATCCGATAGAGAGAGACAGGCAGAGAGACAGGCAGAGAGACAGGCAGAGAGACAGGCAGAGAGAGACAGACGTAGACCAGCAGTCCCTGTGAGACCGACATTCACTCACCTTCAGCAGGATTATGTCGATCTCAGAGTACTTCATCCCGTTCACCAGGATGGGGATAAGTCTACACACACACACACACACACACACACAGACCTCTGTAACACTGACAGCCTCAGAGAAAGAAAGGTAGGTGTGTGTGTGTGTGCGCGCGTGTGTGTGCGAGAGAGAGACAGAGAGAGAGACAGACAGAGAGACAGACAGAGAGAGAGACAGAGAGAGAGACAGACAGAGAGAGACAGACAGACAGAGAGAGAGACAGACAGAGAGAGAGCAGAGAAAGAGACAGACAGAGAGAGACAGACAGACAGAGAGAGACAGACAGAGAGACACAGACAGAGAGAGACAGACAGAGAGACACAGACAGAGAGACACAGACAGAGAGACACAGACAGAGAGACAGAGAGAGACACAGACAGAGAGACAGAGAGAGAGAGTACTCACTGCACCAGGTGACCCGACAGGGCTTCTTTACAGATGGGCTGTTCGGCCAGAGTGAGCCAGAACTCGCACGCCTCCAGAGCCACGTTCTCATCTGGGTCCTGTGTGCGCTGGAGCATGTACTGTGTGTGTGTGTGTGTGTGTGCGCGCGTGTGTGTGAGAGAGAGAGAGAAATGGAGTAATAAATGTGATCTATATAATAAGAGATTAATCATTATTATTGTGTGTGTGTGTGTGTGTGTGTCTCACCTGGATGATGCTGTGCATGTGCGGGATGAGGCGGTCTATACGGACCTCCAGCAGCATCACCAGGGCCCTGCACACATTCTTCCTCACCTCCGAGTCCTCGTCACCCGCCAGCACGAACAGGGACTGAGACGGAGGACAGGGGGAAGTTAGTGGTTAAACCATGCTAATGCTGCTAACGCTAACGCTGAGTAAACAATAAACGCCTGACGCCGGCTGAGCTTCACCTCTATGAAGGTGTCGATGTTGTCCATCAGAGCCTGAGCTCGGCCGATGATGAACTGATTCACACACGCTATGGCATGAGACCTGGGGGGGGGGGGGGGGGTAGTTACATTTTAAGCACTGGTCTAGTACACGGTGTAAAACAGAACAACACTTCTTTCTCCAAGCAGACAGAATTTAGGGACATCACAGAGAAAGATCACAGAAATAGACAATGAGACTAAAAGAGAGTGATACAGAGATAGTGTGTGAGACAGACAGAGGGAAAGAGAGAGAGACAGACAGAGAGGGAGACAGACAGAGGGAAAGAGAGCGAGACAGACAGAGGGAAAGAGAGCGAGAGAGAGATAGTTTGAGACAGAGAGAGCAAGACAGAGAGAGTGTGTGAGACAGAGAGCGAGACAGACAGAGGGAAAGAGAGCGAGACAGACAGAGAGCGAGACAGACAGAGGGAAAGAGAGAGAGAGTTTGAGACAGAGAGAGTGAGGGAAAGAGACAGATAGTGTGAGACAGAGAGAGCGAGACAGAGAGAGTGTGTGAGAGAGAGAGACAGACAGAGGGAAAGAGAGTGAGACAGGCAGCGAGCGAGACAGGCAGAGGGAGAGAGAGAGAGATAGTTTGAGACAGAGAGAGTGAGAGAGCGAGACAGGCAGAGGGAAAGAGACAGATAGTGTGAGACAGAGCGAGCGAGACAGAGAGAGTGTGTGAGACAGAGAGCAAGACAGGCAGAGAGCAAGAGAGAGAGATAGTTTGAGACAGACAGAGAGTGTGAGAGCGAGACAGGCAGAGGGAAAGAGACATATAGTGTGAGACAGAGAGAGCGAGACAGAGAGAGTGTGTGAGAGAGAGAGAGACAGACAGAGGGAAAGAGAGCGAGACAGGCAGAGAGCGAGACAGGCAGAGGGAAAGAGAGCGAGACAGGCAGAGAGCAAGACAGGCAGAGAGCGAGACAGGCAGAGAGCGAGACCTGATCTTGGGGCTGCAGTGTTTGAAGAACTGCAGGAATTTGGGGATCATGATGTTGAGAGGACGATTGAGAGCGTCGCTGTCCAACAGTTCAGACGAGTCCTCACAGATCTTCTGTAAAGCACCGAAGGAACCCTACACACACACACACACACACACACACACACACATCAGTCTCACACAGCCTACAGTAACATCATTATAGACATAACATAAAACCACACATACTATAGACACATGACAGATGTGCGTGTGTGTGTGAGAGTGTGTGTGTGTGAGAGTGAGTGTGTGACTGTGTGCGAGTGTGTGTGCGAGTGTGTGCTACCTCGCAGGTGTTGTAGTCCTCAGAGTTGAGCAGGTTACAGAGCTGAGGCAGAAGCTCAGGCCACGCCTGCAGCTCGCCTTTAGATGCTATGGTGGTGATCAGAATACCTACACACACACACACACACACACACACCTTGGTAAAATTCTCTAAACCCCTCCCCTTAGCAACAGTATCTAGGCACAGGCATTAAGTATTCAGTTCCTTGTGAAGTTGGATGAGTAAAGATCCTGAAATCTGGTCCACATGCAGGAGTAAACCCCTCAGTGCTGCTGCGGGAAAACAATCAGCGCCGCTGTGGTGTGATGAAGCCGCGTCGCTCTTCTCCTCTCCTCCCCTTCTCCTCTCATTCCCCTCTCCTCTCCTCCCCTTCTCCTTCCCTCCCCTCTCCTCCCCTCCCATTCCCCTCCCCCTCTCCTCTCCTCCCCTCCCCCTTTCCTCTCCTCCCATTCCCCTCCCCTTCCCCTCTCCTCCCATTCCCCTCTCCTTCTCGTTCCCTCCCCCTCTCCTCTAACTCTCCTCCCCTTCCCCTGTCCTCTCGTTCCCTTCCCCACTCCTCTTCTCTTCTCTTCCCCGCTCCTCTTCCCACCCTGACGCTGATTATTTTCCTACAGCGTCATGCTTTGGAGTGTTTGATCCTCAACAGCAAAGACAAGGAGTCGTCATACTGATCATCCGTTTATGCTCTCACTCACTCTCACACACACACACACACACACTCACCGATGGTGGCGCGGATGAGGGGCGATTGGTCTCCGATGTTGTTGAGACACTCCTGCTTGATGAAGTCGGCCACGGCGGGAGGGAAGCTCTGATAATGCGCCTTCACGTTGTTCTTCAGGATCAAACCACTGAGAGAGCGAGTCGGCTCATCTGCGCACACACGCACACACACACCAATCAACACATCATATAAAACTCATCACTCAGGCTGGATGAAAGGATCCCGAGACTCACCCTCAGACTTGAGACTCGTGAGGACGAAGATGAGATAATTATTGAAGTCAGGATACTGATTGAGCTGCTCCAGTTTCTGTCACGACGCTAGATAAGGAAATTTTACAC
>JAFFST010048091.1:63779-77523 GCA_022414735.1 Noturus placidus | reverse complement strand
TTCAGATCATTAAGTGACGATTCGCTTTAAATAATAAACGGATTTTTTTTTTTATTTTATATGATTTTATTTTTTGTAACAAATATGTACTGATGATATCGTATTTAAGGTTCAGGTAGAGATTTAGGTTCAACTATTGAGCGAACGTTAGCTCGGGTTGTGTGTCGCGCGAGCATCTTAATTCCGCTCGTGAATCAAAGCGACACGTACTTAATCTTTAATAAAAACACGCATTTGTGCAGGTTATGAAGGACCGGGTTGTTGTAGACACGATATAGTTGTCTCGGCTCGTGCGAATGTATGCAAATCACGACTTTGCCCGGCTTTGAATCTGGCAAGGCCGGGAAAAAAATGGACGGTTTATTTCCCCCTCCCATCCGTTTTCCGGTAAATCCGAATCTTCTGCGCGGATTGGCTAGCACTTCATGATTGGCGCTCGTTTCGTCCAATAGTCCTCTTGCGTCCCTCTGGCCGGAGGCGGGTTTTCAGGGAATACGGGTGCGAAATAAAACACGACGTCCCCCATATTTGCGCTGTTTAGCTATTTGGCTAACCTTGTTAGCTGGATATGAGAACTACGTAGGGGTAATGTGTCAAAAAATCAGCCAGTATGCGACGCCAAGTTAGTGACATAACTATAAAACATATAAACGACAAAAGACAGAGAAGAAAGATTGCATTCGTTGATTGCCTTCAAATCCATCTTGAAGAAGAGAGCTAGCTAGCTAGCTAGCCGCAGCTAGGTTAGCAAGCTAACATGTTGAAAGTGCCGCCAAAGGCGCTTTTACCTGATGTCGCGGGTTTGTCAACACGCCGATTCCTTTTTTCTTCTTTTTTTCGTGTGTCTTGGTTTGAACAGATTACAGTTTATCTTAATAACGCAGAACTGTGCTGAATCTCCCGTCTTTAATATCTGTTAATGTCGTGATATTAGTGAGGTTAGTTATTCAATCGCCAGCGCCTCTTTTTTTTTTTTTTTTTTTTTTTTTTTTTTTAAACTACTGCGCTTTTTTTTCAGTATGGTGCATAGGCACCTACAGTGTCTACTTTCGGCTTCCGTAAACGACGTGACGCTGTTTCCGTGTATCCAATCAGCGATAGACGTCCTACTTAACGCGGAAACGTAAAGTTGGCAAGGGTTTTCGGCCATGTCTAGAAAGTGACCTTAGTGTCTCGTCAACTCTCGCGAGAGTTGTCCTTGAAACTAACGCGTCGCCCCAGGTTGCTCTCGCAAATCACGCGAGATTACACTGTTGCGGTAACCCGCAGGGCCGACACTACGCAAAGTACGTAAATTCTCGCGTTTGATTCGGCGCGCAGGAAATAGTTGCGTAGAAACTAACAACAAACATGGCAGACGGTGAGTCTTAAGTGTCTCGTATTCGGGGTTTCTACACAAAGAACACGATAGATCTTGTAGAGTTGGTCATGGATATTGTTTATGCCCGAGTTATTTAAATATGTGGCTAAAAATGGCTAGCTAGCTTGCTAACGTCCAAGTTAGCTAGGTAGCTATCAGTGCTAATTTAGCCCATTGAATCCCGCCACACAGCGGTAGCTAGTTAGCATTAGCTGAAAAACAGACTAGTCAAATTAGACTATTGTTTTTTGTTTTTTTTTGTCTTCTTTTTACAGTGTGAGCATGTACATAATACTATTATCAAGCTAATGTTTATTTTGTTAAACTCTTGTTAAAAAAAAGTGCTAGATTTTTTGGGGAATGTTGTGAATAAGACAAAACTCAGGCCTGTTTATTTATTTAAAGTCAGTTAAGTACAATCTGAAGGATGGTGAAGGGTCACCCCCCCCCCCCCCTTTGTCTTTTGTATGTATCCAGATCACACAGATGCGGACCAGAGCATGGAAGGACACACTCCTGTGAGCTATTCTAACGCTACTATAACAAACGAATGAGAGATTGGTGGGTGGCAAAACTTTTGTCCCATCACTTCTGACCGGCATCGTTTCTGTTTCAGGTCGCAGAAAATCCCCACGCAGAGTACGGGCTCACGGAAAACATCCAGGTATCAGACATGAGGAGAACCGCTAGAACACGTTAAGTTCCATCCTGAAGTGTTCCATTCCTCTTAAACCACAGCAATGAGCTGCTGAAGTTTTGATCGGTTTATTGTTACGTTGAGAATTCGACAGCGATGTGGTATGAGTAATGCTAACTGTGTACAGTTTGGATCTCATGATGGCGTGTGTGTGTGTGTGTGTGTGTGTGTGTGTACAGAGAATAGCGGAGAGCGAGAAGGCCAACGCTGACAAAGTACCCAAACAGAAGGTGGATCTCCAGACGCTACAGACTCTCCCCACACGAGCGTATCTGGATCAGACAGTGGTGCCCATTCTGCTCCAGGGCCTGTCCGTGCTCGCCAAGGAACGGTGTGTTTCACAGGCAGTGTTCTCAATCGTTTCTTTTTTCCCCCCTTCAAGTCACCAGATGACATCATAGATTATTTTGCACGTTCACTCAAGTTGCCCGAAGAAGCTTATAGAATAGGACAGGCACTCCTCCCTTCTCCAGGGATTTCAGGACAGATTTTGTGTCATCGGGTAGGCGTGGCCTATTTTGAGTCTGCGTAGGTCAACGATCATACAGAAGAAAAGCCATTTCCTGCAGTTATTCATCTGTCTGAGATCCCAAATAACGCTTAGTCACAAAATGGCGGCTGTGTCTCAGTCAGTAGAGCGGGTTGTCCACTAATCCAGTAATCGTGGGGTTGGCGGTTCGAATCCCGGCCCGGGTGATCCCATGCCGAAGTGTCCTTGGGCAAGACACTGAACCCTAAGTTGCCCCCGATGGCAAGCTAGCACCTTGCATGCAGCTCTGCTACCATTGGTGTGTGAGTGTGTCTCATTTGTAAGTCGCTTTGGATAAAAGCGTCTGCTAAATGAATAAATGTAAATGTCAAATGCTTGTTTCGCTTCAATAAGTTCGCTCAAAGTCTTTCTGGCGTTCCCTCAGTTCCATCATGTGTCCTATCAAAAAGAAAAACGATGCATCATTCCTTCTTGCCAAATTATAAACTCGTCAGACTTATCCAGTGTCATGTTACAAGAATAGTTACCCCCGTATTGTGCTCAGTCATACGTCTGCACAGGTTCAGTGACCTGTAACTTCGCAACACCTCCAGAAACGGCCGTTTTACGGCGTGGTACTGAAACCCCTGGACTTTAATCAGTATAGAAACTAACAGGTTCTGACGTCTTTCTTATAGAACGAAGGCGTCTTTGTTCAGGGGTGTATTTATCATTTACATTTATTCATTTAGCAGACGCTTTTATCCAAAGCGACTTACAAATGAGACACACTCACACACCAATGGTAGCAGAGCTGCATGCAAGGTGCTAGCTTGCCATCGGGGGCAACTTAGGGTTCAGTGTCTTGCCCAAGGACACTTCGGCATGGGATCACCCGGGCCGGGATTCCAACCACCAACCCTACGATTAGTGGATTAGTGGACAACCCGCTCTACCAACTGAGACACAGCCGCCCATAGTCGAACATTTCGATCAAGAACGCAGAGAAGACGAAGCTGATGGTAGTGAGGACTCGGGGAAATATTGTGGTCTTCAGGAATAGTGGCGATTGGTCGGGCGTCCGGGACAGCCGTGACAGGCATGAACCTGCTCTCTCGACGCGTATAACCAGCAATTGTGTGAATAATAGAGGCGGACACGGAACGCTACATTTATACGAGGAATATTCAGGAACTGTTGTTTACAATAAACATTTCCGTGTTCGGTTTAATCATCACGACACTTAATTTGTCCCTCTTCTGTTTTTCTTTCCACAGACCTCCAAATCCCATCGAGTTTTTAGCGACGTTCCTCCTGAAGAACAAGTCGCAGTTCGAGGACCGGAGTTAAGCTGAAGGTTCGACGAAACTGCTGATGGAAACGCAAGCGAGTCATCCGCTCACATGTCTGCAGTCCGTGTTAAATGTTTCTTGTTTTGGATTAAAAAAAAAAAAAAGTTACAGCAGAAACACGACACCACGCTTCGTTTGTCGGATTAATCGTTTTATTGGGTTGTTTACACTTGATTCTCACGCGACACCGGTTCCACACGACAAACAAAAGCCTGGCGAGGAAACCTCCAGGTTAATATGTAAACATACAAAATAATAATAATAAGTCTTACACAGGACTCTAGAAAACGTGTGAATATGTTCCTCTTCGGTATATAAAGACACTCGGCGTAGACAAAACCACGAGTCTCAGAGCACCGCCTTCATCGTTTTAGTCGCACGGATCGTGCGCACTCGCTTATCTTTCTTCATCTAAAATCACTTCAGGCAGTAAGAAACTGCAGAAAAGAAGAAAAGCTTAAAATTGAACAGAAATAATGAAAGAAAAAAAAAAAAAAAACCCCAGACAAGCTGGTCAAAACTTCAACTCGAGCAAATATACTTCATGGGTTTAAGGAAGCTGCTAGAATCCGAGGAACTGCATTTCCCAGGTAAATAAATGGAGAATGATGATGTAGAAAAGTCATGGCAGTGACTACAATTATGCTCTGAAGTAGTTTATACCACCGGTTCTCAAACGCATCACGACGACAGACGGCGTGCGTCAGACACGTATGGTTAAAAGTTTATGAACGGACACGTGTAGTTTCCCAGGAAAAAAAAAAAGTCACGGCGCAAATGTTGGAGGAAAAAAAGCCTTTTTTTGTCCGCAACAATCATAAAAACCTCGGCAAAGTCCTGAACGTTATCGAGATGTTTCTGAATAACGTTTTTCTAGGTCCGTAGAACCTTTCTATTTCTGATCTCACGTGAGGTCCGAGTTGATGTCGGTGCTCGGACCCGTAAATATACACACTTTGATGGCGTGGGTTGTGATTTTCACCGCTCCGTTATCGTTTCTATGGTTTTCTGTTATTTAACGCTTGTGGGAGGAGTCTCCTGTGTCAGCGCTTTGTGTAACAGTCAGAGCTGTAACGTTACGTTTTACGACATCAGACGGACGGAGTTATGAGTCACGTGACAAGCTGCGGGGTTTTTTTTTCAGGTGAGGGAGAGTGACTGTGTATAGACGTAACTGTAAATGGACAAAAAAGCGTCGGGATCGTCGGCAAACCGCTGCGGTACAAGAGGAAGAAAACGCTTCGAGACGAGCTGCTATTGGGAAAATGATCACCTTCGTCACAGTTGATTATTTTCCACTAACGTCATGCCACACAGCATACAGGATAAGGAATAACGCCGCTGTAAATCCAATCGCTTGGGATTTGTGACGTTAAATTTCCTGTCGGAACGAGACATCTCGGAGTTTTCTCACCTTCACGCGTCGTAGCACGGCGAGCGAGAGCGCCGGTATCAACCTGGTATAAATAAACGTATACGGAAATAAAGCGCAAGAGTTGACGTGCAACACGGAGCTCGAGCTCGTATCCCTTCCCCTCGGGGGTTTTACCCGAGTGTCGCGACTTTTCCTTCGAACAGGACGTAGCGCTCGAGATCATTCAGAGTGCATTCACGGCGTAGTAACTGCTGAACGCTAACGAGAAAAATGTTTATGAAAAGAAATCGAGGTCGTAACCCGTTCAGACATAAACGCACTGTAAAATGTAAAGAAGGGGGGGGGGGTTAAAAAGTCCACGTCACATCCTTCATAAAATAAAACGTAAAACGCAGTCGATTAGCCGAGACACGTCCGGTGCCTTGAAGTTCTGAGGTACGAGGCTAATGTAGCTAACGAGCGATGTGAGCTTAGCATCGTAAAAGTAGTGAGATATTACACGATTTCTGAATCGAGGGGTTCATCATGCGGAGAAGCTTTACACGGCTGAATACTAATTCTACCAGAGCTTCGTCGATTTAATAGTAGATCCAGGGCTGGGCGATATATCGATTATAATCATACTGATATCGTGATAAACGATTACGCGATACACTTTTCGGAGATATCGTCGGTATGGTGTTGATCTGGTTTAAAATCTTTGAAGACATTAAAGAAAAGTGTCGTCCAACTCCGTTTTTTTTTTGTGTGTGTGTGTGTTTGTTTTAGTACTGTTTCCTGCACAGCTCGTTAGCTAAACGATACGCATCGTGTGTCGTAGAAACGTCCAGATCAAGTATCGTGATGTGATTTTTTTTGTGTCATATCGCCCAGTCCAGTGTAGAACGTAGTTCTTATTAACTAAAAAAAAAAAAAAAAAAAAAAAAAGTACACCTACGGAACCAAAATATAAATAATGAGTTTTATCCGGTGCTAATCAGTTCTAAATGGCTGCGTGATGCTAAACGTGTAGCTATACACTCCTGGCCACATTAGCCTCGTCGCTCAGTTACTAAAGAAAACGAACGTCCACAACGTTTGCGGTAAAGTGGAAAATGCATACGGTTGATTTTATCCTTCAGTATCCATCAGAGTTTTGTTGGCACTCTGCTAATAGCATAGGTTTTTACTTCACATAAAAATAAACATCAAGCTTAAGAAACCTCCGATGAGCATCTGGGAAGGGAAGAGAAAGATCTAGGGTCAGATCACATATCCAGCTATCAATACATATACATACGGGGAGATCTGATCCCAGATCAGGGCTTCTAGAAACCGTGGCAGGGTAACAGACGTCACGTCGGCCGCGTCTTCAAGAGCGACGGCGATCGCCTGCTCGTCCTGCCTCCAGCGTTCTCACGTACGAGGGGAAATTAAAGGCGGTGTAGTTGTTCTCACATTGGCGGGCGCTGGTTGGATCATTATGGCTTGGCAGCGGCGGCGGGTCTCCGGGATCAGATGTAGTACTGATGAGCTGCCAGGCTGTCCATGAACGGCTGCACCAGGTTGTCAGTGGAGAAGTAGAAGACGAGGCCGAAAGTGATGGAGATAGGCAGAGCCGGGAGAGCTTTCTTAAAGATGGCCAGCAGCAGGAGTGTCAGGCACAGACCCTACAGAGAGACAGAGACGAGCGAGGAGACATCAGGGACGGGAGGAGCAACCACACGCGCTCGCAACACGACATGTGGGTGTGTGTGTGTGTGAGAGGCGTTACTCACGATGAGGATGGCTACGAAGCAGGCGAGCGTGGTGTTCCAGTCTCCACCTGTGGCTGCTGCTTTCCCCACCAGAACGCTGTAGAAGATGAAGTCTCCTAATCCTAGCTTCACGCCCCCTACACACACACACACACATTTAAGCCAGTCATATGTTATTTCTGTTGTAATGTATATCCCTAAAAATAATAAATAAACAAACTTACTGTCTTCCTCCAGGTCCTCCTCTACAGAGTGGCTCCTACTCTGCCCATGCAACGCCTGACTCTCAGGCTCCGCCCCTTCCCTTTCCAAAACCCCGGCCTCGTTATGAAGCACTTCCTCATCTGAGGAACATACTGAACAGATTAAATACAGAACTGAAATACGATATGTGGTTGTGTTTCTGGCGTGCGAGCTCGAGCCTACATAACAATAACAAATGCTGAAAAAACGTAGCGTGCGACATGTTCATCATTTCTGCTGTTAGGAGATAATCGTCATGGAGACGTGACGCTTTCCCCCCCATTCTTATCTAAACATCCCGTTATTTCACTTTATATCTTATAAAAGCAAATAAATAACTACTAGGGCGGCTGTGTCTCAGTGGGTAGAGCGGGTCGTCCACTAATCCACTAATCGTAGGGTTGGTGGTTTTAATCCCGGCCCGGGTGATCCCATGCCGAAGTGTCCTTGGGCAAGACACTGAACCCTAAGTTGCCCCCGATGGCAAGCTAGCACCTTGCATGCAGCTCTGCTACCATTGGTGTGTGTGTGTGTCTCATTTGTAAGTCGCTTTGGTTAAAAGCGTCTGCTAAATGAATAAATGTAATGTAATGTAATGTAACTCGTTATTTTGACTTGGTAACTCGTTATTACAACATAGCGCCTTGTAATAAATATCATTAATATAGAGTATCTCGTTATTTCAACGTCTTATTGTTTTAACTCAATATCTCATTATTTCAACTTAATATCTTATTTTAAGATATTAAGTTATCAGACGTGTCTGTGCCAACAAAATTCCAGTAAGTCAAAGTAATGAGATAATACATTGAAACAACAACAACAACAACGCACTTCAAAATTTCCTCCACAGTTTGCAATTGGTGTCCTCGGGACCGTTTCAGCCAATCCATGGCCTGTTATTTGTGTTGTAGCACACACTCACCTGCATTAGCAGCTTGAGACGGATTGGCCATTCCCACCATCCACACCATAGCAGCTGAGAAAAGACGAGATTGATATATTTATTTGTTTAGGACACATTTGGTACATTTCGCGGTCATGTGATTAACCAGTGCTGTAAGAGGAGAAAGCTGCAGCAGTGTGCTGTTTTTGGCGTCCGAGTCAGACTTCTCACGGGGTTGGAGCTGAAATACATTACTCGCACATGCCGAGAAACTACAAGTAGCTGGCGGACGAACCTCCCTTCATAATCCTCGGATTACGGAACAGTGTGGATGTTTGAATGCTGAAATCTGGTCTAGTTTCTAAAAAGCGTCCCTGGTCCGTGCTCTCCAAACCGGGCTGTCAGTTAATACAGCGTTAAATACAGCGTTACATGGGCGGCTGTGGCTCAGTGGGTAGAGCGGGTTGTCCACTAATCCACTAATCGTAGGGTTGGTGGTTCGAATCCCGGCCCGGGTGATCCCATGCCGAAGTGTCCTTGGGCAAGACACTGAACCCTAAGTTGCCCCGATGGCAAGCTAGCACCTTGCATGCAGCTCTGCTACCATTGGTGTGTGAGTGTGTCTCATTTGTAAGTCGCGTTGGATAAAAGCGTCTGCTAAATGAATAAATGTAAATGTAAATATGTAAACCGAACAGAGCGTGTCCGACTCACAGGAGTAGATGAGAGCGGGGAAGATGGGCTCGTTCCTCTCCTGCGCCGTCTCCACCAGCATCCTCAGAGGACCTTTGGGGCTCAGTACAGCTACCAGATCTGCAGCAAATATAATATTTATATACATATATATCAAAAACCTTTTACAAATCATCATAACGGCATATGTAGGGAATAAACCCCTCAGTGTTGTGCTGTTACAGGAAAATCATCGATGACGGGGTGGTGTGATTACGCGGAGTCACCGCTAGCACTCTGAAGGGGATTATTGGCCAAAAACACACCCAAAAAATGTCCCACATTTGTTATTAATTACACTACACGTGGTACTTTTTATCCATCTACAGTTACCTTTAGTTTTCTGCAGAACGTCCATGTGTATGCATTTTCCTGTTTAAATCAGTTGATCATCAGACGTGCGGCGTCTATAAACCTGTGATTATGCAGCTGCACTACTGTCAGAGTGACCAATCGGAACGGTGGCTCCTTCTGACCAATCAGAATCGAGAATTCGGTGTAACGCGAGATCAATCGCATCGACCTGCAGGATTCTTGCGATATTTTTTTTTGCTTCCAGGTTAATAATTTGGAAAGCATCGAGTGCCCGTCCTCACCGTAGATAGAGATGCCGGCCAGGATGACCCAGGCGGACCACTCGGGTAGGTATTTGATGAAGATGAGGGCCATGAGGGCGCTGACCATGATGAGGTAGGCCTGCTGCAGCTGCAGTGGCCCTTTCCAGTGGATACAGACCATCCCTACCGCACCGAAGTTCCAGATAATCATGGCCACCGTCGGGTAATCCATCGCCACGTTGTACGTCTTAAACACCTCACTGTGGATGGAGAGGAAAAGCTACGATCAGGGGTAGGACACGCGTAGCGGCAGGAAATTGATCTGAGCAATACGTTTAATAAGTACTTCTGATGAAGGCACCATTCTCTTTCAGATAAAAGTGGCTGTGATACGACACTTAAAAGGGGCCATTTGTAATGTTTAGTGCACCCTGTTGCCTGCGAGGTGAACTGCAACTACAACAGAAAAAAACATTTATCTTCTCCTTCACCCAACCAGCAGACCTCCTCTATTAAAACTACACGTGCGAGTTACCTTTTAAGAAGAAAAGACAGCGAGAGAAAAAAAAAACAAACAAACAAGCAGCTCTGTTTCAACAAGAGGGCGGAGCCCATTTCCGGGTCAGAAAAAATGCCAACAGAAGCGTGATATGAAGAAACTGGTCAGATTCGCTGCAAGGTGAATGTGAGAATCCCAGTTTTACCAGGGTGTTTTTGCAACGACGCGATCGTTACAGGTCTACAAACCATTCTGAACTTTACAAATGGCACCTTTAACACTTTGCATGTAATTTACATTTACATTTATTCATTTAGCAGACGCTTTTATCCAAAGCGACTTACAAATGAGACACACTCACACACCAATGGGAGCAGAGCTGCATGCAAGGTGCTAGCTTGCCATCGGGGGCAACTTAGGGTTCAGTGTCTTGCCCAAGGACACTTCGGCATGGGATCACCCGGGCCGGGATTCCAACCACCAACCCTACGATTAGTGGACTAGTGGACAACCCGCTCTACCAACTGAGACACAGCCGCCCTATTTTAGTAGGACGGGAATAGTCGAGATCAGGAAATATTGCTATTATATCCTCTTTTCTAATCCCCAACCCATCCCTGCAGCAGTACAGGATCACTTCATGTCTTCAAAAACAAAACAAAAAGAAAAAGGAACGATGGAGGAGGTATCGTAACACACACACACACACACCACTGCTTTAATTCAGTCCGTTCCTGTGGACAGCCTGAGGAACATGGTGTGACTTACTCCAGATACATGAAACTGAACCAGAAGAGCAGCATCAGCGAGGACAGCATCAGCCAGCCGTGGATAAACTGGCAACACACACACACACACACACACAGTCTGATTACAGTGATAGTGACTGTACGTATAATCTGAGCTCATGAGGTCTGATAAGTGCTTGACTGTAGATTGGCTGTTAAACATTACTGCATTAACGCGACACACAGTGAACAGAGCTGTGCGAGTCATCCTGTTCCTTATCGTTATTGCAAAGACGTCGTATCGTGAAGGACTGTGATAACACAACAGTCTCTCTTGCAGTCCGTCTGGAGTGATACATGCTCTCGCCGTGCTTGGGATTAGGGACATGGCCTCATATATTATTTTTTATATATATATATATATATATATATATATATATATACACACACACACACACACACACACACACATGCACACAAACAAATATACACACAGTACAGTATTGTACAAAGTCTTAGGCACATGCTGTCTCGACATGCTGTAGAGCGAAGATACCTTAAAAAAAACGATGAAATGAAAGTTCTACACATAAAAAAAATTATTATAAAGAGCACTAAACAGTAATAAATAAAATAAAGGCGATATTTGGAGTGACGACCCTTTAAATCAGTAAATAAAAGCGGTAGTCTCAAGTAGAATCCGTGCAGATTTATAAGGAAATGAGCTGTAAGTGTTATCGAGCATCTTCCAGAACCATCCACGGTTCTTCTGGAGACTTTGACTGTCGCACTCGCTTCTTATTTCTGCAGCGAAACCCAGCGGCCTTCGTTATATTCCATTTTCTGCTGGAAAAATAACGCTTGGGAATCGAAAAATGCGTTTGAACTGACAATTAATAGGGAGGGGTCATAAAATATGAAGTTTCTACAGAAATATGATAAAAACATGGTAAATTGTTGCCGTATGACAACAACGCGAGATGGTGGAGAGCATCATACAGTCCAAAAGAACACAGAACGCATGAGATCATTCCAGGTGCTGGATATCTTTATAATCTGGATAATGATATGTTTTGATTGCATTTTATTCATGGCGATATGGAGATCACGTCGACGTGTTCACGTTGGAAAGCAGGCTTTCCAGTAAACTGGCGTGAACGAGGGAGAACTTTAACACTGCTAACGTCGCGTTAAGGATGTCGATGATCCATCCATCCATCCATCCTCAACCGCTTACTCCTTTATCAGGGTCACGGGGGAACCTGGAGTCTATCCCAGGAGGCATCGGGCACAAGGCGGGGTACACCCTGGACAGAGTGCCAGTCCATCACAGGGCACAATCACATACACACTCACACACACACATTCATACACTACGGACACTTTAGACACGCCAATCAGACTACCATGCATGTCTTTGGACTGGGGGAGGAAACCGGAGTACCCGGAGGAAACCCCTGACGCACGGGGAGAACATGCACACTCCGCCCACACATGGCCCTGGCGGGACTCGAACCTTAATATTAATCTATGAATAACGCTTGAGTGGTTCTCCAGACCAGGAGCCCGAGTGCGATAGGACGAGCTTCACCTTATAGCAGCGATACTTATACAGCAGCACCAGGAAGATGGTCATGACCACGATCACGCTGATCATGACGATGGTGTTGAGAAACGACGACAGCAACCTCTCGCCCACGTTGTTCGGGTCCTCGGGGAAAGGCGTGTAAAACCTTTAAAGAAAAAACAACAATATATTTGTGTGTATGTAAATATCGAAGCCTGCCGTTAAGGAAATAAATACAGGAACGACCGACTGGATGTTTAACAGTGCGATACGTACAAGCGCTGGCCGTTCTTCTCCGTGTAGAAGCTGACGGATTTGATGGTCGCCACGACGACCACCATGCACAGCGTGACGGGGATGAAAAGCATGATGACGTGTTTCGCGCCGTACTTCAGCGTCAGCTCCTCGTCCTCGCCGTCCTGAACGGCATCACGCGGGACTTGCCTCGGGTCTGACGGGTCGGAGCTGACTGGCCGACGCTGAGAGGAACACACACACACACACTTTTACTGTTAACAACCACGCTTAACACACACACACACACACACACACACACACACAACGCAGTACGCACAGACAACTAAACTCCATAATTACCCATTCATTTCTATAGAGTATGTTTATAAGAGGGCGGAGCTTAGGTTAACGTTGCGTCACGGCGTCATGGAAGAATCAGTAGAGCGTCTCTGTTTCCACACTCACCCGGGGGGCGTCGGGGTCCTGGAGCGGCTCACGCTGCCGGTCATACGGCTTCAAACTCGGACTCTCGGTGCTCATGAGCGCCGTCCTCTCGCTACACGAGTCCTCTTCGCTCTCCGAGCCGTTCATGAACAGCCCGTGGTTTGCGAAAATATCCTATAAAAATGAACAACAATCACTCACTAAGTTAGGACGCTTGTGAAGGCGTGATGAATCGCACCACATTTCTCAGAGACTTTTAGAACGCAGACCGACGTCACTGTATAACAAGCTGAGCACATGAGAACTGTGTTCCTGCGCCCAGGGTTTCGTTTCATTCATCCTCCTGCTCAGAGGAGATCTGGATGATCACATGGCACGTTCCCGTGTTCCACAGCAGCCGTATTATCATGATTCATATCCGTGCTTTAGACAGAATCGTCTCAAGATGACCTCGATGAACGAGTCTGTTTCTGCTCGTAATATCCGAGCTCATCATTTTAGCACGCACGGCCTTTCCTTCATTTCTGTCTTCATCCATATGAACATCCTGTGCAGACGTCCATTCTTATTAATATCCGTGTTTATCCATGAGATCCTACAGACTGTATCCATGTTCATCCGCAGTTTTACCCACCGATTTCAACATCAATATCCATCTTTATCTGGAATATTATCACTCATTTCCCTGTTTATTCAGATCAACATCCGGCATGGACATTCTGATTAATATTCCTGTTTATCCATACTATACACATTCATCCATACCATCATCATCATCATCATCAATACTACATTCCCGTTCATCCATACCATCATCATCATCATCATCAATACTACATTCCCGTTCATCCATACCATCATC